>PVKB01006196.1:0-70615 GCA_004027205.1 Ctenodactylus gundi | reverse complement strand
GACTTCTCTATAAAAATGTTCCTTCATATCTTGCATCTCTTTATTTACCTCACCTAACTTTTTATCTGTGGTTTCAGTGTGCTCAGTGAGCTTTGTCTCCACTGGGACCATTATTTGCTTAGTAAGCTCCTCTTCAAGCCTGCTGATCAGTACTTGCATTTCTTTGAGAGTATCTTGTTTGATCTGGTTGATTCATTTATTTGCTTTTGACTTCCTTCCCTGTGAGTTCCACTGTTTCAGGGCCCATGCCATTAGTATCGGGGGTCTCCGTCATCTCTGTGGGTGCCCTGTTACCCTGTCTTCTTCCCATGTTTCTGGTGTTGAGGGACTTCACTTTAGAGGCTTAGCTGAGAGTTTTCTTTGAACAACTTGGCAGTGTGTGGTGGGGTGCTACAATTCTTCCTAGTTCTGTGGTGGGAGTAGGTAGTGAGGGGGGACCTGAGAGTCCAGTGGCCTTTGAGGTGTCTTACTCACCCCTTCCCCCCTCAGCAAAGTTTTCCCACCTATCCTGGCTTCCCTCTCCCAGGACAGGCTCTCCACCCTTGGAGGTGCCCTCACTACACTGAGCTTTTCACAGAATCAGCAGCCTTTTACCCCTCTTTTCTCCTATCTCTGCCTCTCGTGCCCATTTCTTCCTAGGCACTGTTTAAGGGTGACCCCAAAGACCCTGATGTGCTGTTCTGAGCTTGCTTTTACTCTAATAGGGTCACTCTCAGGCTTTTTTTTTTTTTAATGGCTCTTGCTTATGTCGTTGCCTGCTGCAGAGAGCTGCTTCTGGTCTGGAGCCCTGATGGCCTTTTTTAGGGGGAGCACACATTGTGCTAGTAGTATACACTACCCACATGTTCGTTTTTTGGAGGCTGGGCTGCCAGCTGCCGACAGTTCCCACTTCTCCTGGGTTCACGCTTACCTCAGTCTGAGGTTCTGCCTTTCCTCCGTCTGTGATCTGTGGGTGATAGCAGCTCAGGGCTGGGCTGTTTTCCTCCACTTCCAATATGTCTTTACGATTGCTGACTTTCCCGCAGTCTTCTATCAGTTCTTGGAGTGTTCCTTCCTCTCCCAGCTCTCCAGATGTCTGCGGCTCCAGCCGTTTGCAGCCAGCATGGGGCGGCTTCCTGGGCTGCTGGGGTTTTTGCCTTAGCTTTCAATGTTCCTTTGGAATTTCTGGCCTTCCTCTGGCCTCCTTTCAGTTGTTGGGGTGCTCCTCTCTGTCCTGTCTACAGTGAACAAGCGTTTTATGACTAAAATTCTTGACTTTTTAAGTGGGTCGGTGAGAAGACATTGTGTAGCTCTGTTCCTTGGCCGCCATCTTGCCTCTCAACTTTTGAGACAGCAGTGCATTAGTTGTCCAGGCTGGCCTCCAAACTTGAAATCCTTGTGCTTCAGCTTCCTGAATATAGCTGGAATTACAGGCATGCACCACCACACTGGCCCTCTTCAGCTGTTTCTTCAATGTTCTTGGGGTTTTCCTCAGAGTCCTTCCAGGTTGTCCCCACTGCTGGGTTCCAAAGATGGCACCAAGTTTTAGGTTTTTAGGTGGGTACTGTGGTCGTACCCACTTTCTAATATCCAAATATATAGTGGTTATATTTTGCTGTATAACAGTCCACAGCTTAAGTGGCTTTTAAAAAGAAAAAAAAAAGCATTCGGTGGGTCAAGAATTGGGGAGTCTGAGTGACTCTGGTCCAGGGTCTCGTGAGTCAAATTGCTGATCATCTATAGAGCTTATATTCTGGCCACTTTTCTATGGCTGTGGGTAGGATGCCTCAGTTTTTCATACATAGACCTTTACATAAAACTGCTTGGTAGGGCATTCTCCCAGAGCAACAGAGCTAAAAAATAAAAAATAAAAAGGAGGAGCCAGAGTTCCTCTTTCGGACATGATTTTGGATGTCACAAATTATTATGTCCATTGTATTGTCTTGTTAAGAAGTGAATCACTGAAGGGTGGGTTATTACAACATTTTTGGACATATTTTAATTCTAAAAAAAGGAAAAATATCAAACTCGAAGAGATTAGAATGGTATTTGCCAGGAATAGTGAGTAAACTGATTGAGATATTGACCAAAAGATAATATTTCAGTTCGAAGGAGTAAGTTTGAGAGATCTGTGTACGTCATGGTGACTCTTGTTAATAACAGTGTGCTATGCTCTTAGAAATTGTTGGAGGATAGATTTTAAGTGTTCTCATCACAAGTAAGTATATGATATATGCATATGTTGATTAACTTAAGATAGCCATTCTGTAATGAGCATGCATTTCCAAACATCACATTGTAAAACCATAAATGTATAGTTGTACATATATTATATGTCAATTTAAAATGTGAGCAGTACAACAAACAAAAACCATAGGGGTAAAAATAATGTGGTTAGTTACTGTTGATTTTAATAGCAGAGAAAGACTAATATTGGTTGCAGTGTAAGTTATATTGATTGGCCTAGTAAAGTGGGAATCAGGAAGTTAAAAAGGCATACCATTCAGAACATAAAAAATACAGGAGAGCAATTCAGTGTTTTCTTTTGGTAAGACACCAACCCTGGGTCTCTTTGAATAGCAGTGACCTAACTCATTAGGATAAAGAATGGGAGACATGAGGAGTTACAGGCATAGCTCAGCAGTTAAAACATTTGCCTGCCAAGAGTAAACCCCTGCATCATATAAGTTGGGTGTGGTGGCACACACCTGTAATCTCAGCACTCAGGAGAGTGAGGCAGGAGGATCACTGTTAGTTTGAGGCCAGCCTGGGCTACGTGGTAAGTTCAGGACCAGACTGGACTACAGAGTGAGAGTCTGTCTCAAAAAAAAGTGGAGACATGAGCCATCTTCAGTGTTCAAAATGGGAAACCTCGAGCCTATGTCCAAGCCTGTGTGTGTATATATATATATATATTAGTATGTATGCTTTAATCATCTGAAACACTCTTAAAATAGAATTTTCTAACTTACAAAGAAGATCTCTTAAATGATACCTTATGTAAAAACTCAGTGTGTTGTTGTAATGGAAAACCATTGCAGTTGGGTAAGTAGTTGATGGTTAGTCACCCATGGATATCTGTTCTTTTGTCTTACCAATACTATTTCTTCTCTAATAGAATAATACAACAGATCTTTGCAGGATTCTTTGCAAATTCTGCCATTCCTGGATCCTCACATCCTTTTTCTTGGTAAGTAAGGAGTTGAGGGGTGAGTATGTAGATGTATCTGGAAGCCTGCTAAACTGCTGTGTCTGCTGAGCTCAAACATAATCAGAACTTTTCTTTTATTCAGACTTTGGAGGGCTGTTCTTGCCCCTCCCCGAAGATGTTTGGATGATAAATATGTCTGATTCCTTTTATATTTTTGACTGAGGGTCATGTTGAGGAAGGAAATGAGATGCTTAATATTTGATTTGTGAGTTTCCCAGCTCTGGGCGTCATGAGAAAATTTCATCCCTTAAAAATTCCTCAAGTCAAGGCTGGGGTTATAGCCCTGTTAGGGGGCTTATCTAGCATGCGCTAGGCCTAGGTTTGATCACCAGCGTGTCCTCCCCCCAGTAAAATCATAATTTCTAAAGTTGAAAACAGGTACTTTTCATTTTCCAAAGTAAGTTTTGTCAGAAGCAACAAAAAGCTGTAACTCAGTATCAGAGTAAAATATATGAAATATATAGATATAGAAATGGTTAAATATGGAGTTTCTTTTTGTCTGGACAATTATTTGTCACTTCTGATTCTGCCCCCAAAGGCTTCATTGCTCAGAGGGACTGCATTCCTTCCCCTTACTTGCTCCATTTCCAGCCTCCATTTCCCTTGTAAACATGTTCCAAAGTCTGGGCTTCTGTCATCCGGAGTGCAGCACCAATAGCATCGAGGAAAAGATCCTGGGCTGGGACATAACTCAGTGGTCAAAATGCTTACCTTGCAAGTGCAAGGCCCAGGCTTCACTTCCCCAGCACTACATAAACTGGGCACGATGGCACATTTCTTTAATCCCAGCACTTGGGAGGCTGAGGCAGAAGGGTTGCTCTGTGTTTGAGGCTAGACTGAGCTATGTAGTTAGTTCAGGGCTAGTCTGGACTACAGAGCAAGACCCTGTCTTAAAATGGGGGAGGGGTGGTGCTGCTAAGTCTCTTTTCCACAAAAGAGACTTGCTGAGTTGTGATTCGGAGATTGCTATGGCTGTTTCTCTTCTAGAAAGTTTTTCATTGTTCGGAATCATGGGCAACCTCTTTGAATGAGGGAAATCTGCTGTAGATTTTGGAGCCATGAAGGAAAAACTGTCCTTACAAAACAGCCCCAACTATGTGATGTAAAGTGAGAAGAGAAAAAGACGAACTTTTCTTAACCAGGAAGCAATGAGTCACCCTGTTCTGGTCTTGCATGTCATATGGTATTTTAGGTGGCTTTACATTTTATGTTCTGCTTATGTAAAATTCATCGAGAATGAGAGGCTATTGCTAGATAATGACTGACCTTGAGAATACAGAGAGATTCTTTACCTCTTGATTCTAGTGACTTTGCACCTCTGAGGGAAAACGGGATCTCTCTGCCAGTTATTTTCTGTGGGATAAGGCGCGCCTGGTTGCTCCATCTAATGTTCTCTGTCTCATCTCATGTATAGGAGCGGGATGCTGCACTCCAACCCTGGGGACTATGCGTGGGGTCAGACAGGGCTTGATGCCATTGTGACCCAGGTGAGGAGCTGCCTTTTGAGGGTGTCTGCTCAGTATGTCTCATGGATCCACAGGCTTCCTGCTTTCCTTCTGCTACATATTTGAAATAGCAGCCACTCCGCTTTTTCTAGTGTTTTGAGCTTTTGGGTTTCCGTTTTACTAAGGGGGTAGTTTATGGATTTAGTTCGCCATTCATCTCATCCAGGTCCAAGGAGATTTACAGAAGATGGTTTTAGCACCATATAAACAGTGTATTGTATCCAGGACCTCTTGTTTAATCCTGTAAATAAGTACTTCACAAAAATGGAAGGTTTCATATGCTAAAGCAGGGATTTCTGCTAGATAGAGCAAAGTAGGAGAAGGAAGCAGAGAGAAGATATTTTCATGCTACATATAATTGCTTCTACTTGTTCATGTACATTTTCATTTAGTTTATTGTTTCCCCTGTGGATTATTGAGCATAGAAAACATGTTGTGTTTAAGTCTTCTTATAGGCAAACATGTACCTGTTTCTTGACCTACTCTATGCTACTCTCCATAGTCCCATCCTTTTTTCTTATAGCAAAAGGAAAATTTTGGACAAGTATTTTGTTGTTGTTGTTGTTGTTGTTGTTGTTAAGCTGTAGTTTTTATTCATACTATTGCAACTTTTAACACCACCTCGAAGCTACTTTATGGTCAAAGGTGAGCCTTATAATCATGGATCTGTCTGTAAGCTTGTACAAATGTCACTCTGAGATAGTAAAGCAATTGTTAAGTATTTTAACAGCAGGAAAGAGGAAACTCAAGCTTCTCAGAGCCTTGTAGGAGTGAGAACGGTCGAACCTTCCTAATGTCTGCGGTATTGGTTCACAGCTGGAACAGCTCTTTTCAAGAGATAAGATGTCTTTCTGCCCTCCCTTTCTTTCTCTTTCTCTCTCTTTTTAAATAGCTTTTGGGACAACTGGAAAACACAGGGCCTCCCCCAGCCGACAAAGAAAAGATCACGTCTCTTCCAACAGTGACAGTAACTCAGGAACAAGTTGGTAGGTTTATTTTCGTATTTATTATGTCATTGTATGATCTCTATTCAAAATTTTAGTATTTTTTACTATAAAAATCTTAGTGAAGCCATAAATCTCTAAAATTTCTATCTAGATACCAGATAATGTTAGGGTACCTGTCCCTTCATGAAATGGATCAGATATTTCTTGAGCTATTACCAAGGCCCTTCTCTAGGTGCCATTAGAAATAAAGAGGTACACAGATACAAGACTTGATTCTAGTCAGTTGAAGAACTTATTAGTGGAAGCAAAATGATTTGAAAATAATGTTGTAGAGATGACACTGACCTTGGAAAAAGAGGAAGAGAACAAATGAGAGGCTGGGAATTTGTTTCATACTTTCTTTGTATCAGATGCAGTTACTTTAGACATAGCTATTTGTAAGTACTGAAGGGATTTAGTGATGAAGGCCACTATTTTGGATTGGAATTTTCTTTCTCCGTTAATGTAGGTTCATAGTCAGAGGCTTAAAGATAAGATGAGTTATCTTAAGTCATCTGTATAAGTATGAATTAATTTAAAAATATCAGCATCAACATGTATTTGAGTCAGAAAAAGGAGAGTGGCCTTATTAGACCTGCTCAGTGGGAGGTCTGACTACTTAGGAAGGGTGAGACCTTGTTGGAAAGTGAGGGCTAGATGCTTTAAGTACTAGGTAAGTTTTGGAGGTGCTTATATGAAGGAACAAGGAACTTAAGGGTCTTTAGGGAAAGTTAGTCTGGGGGTAATATGTAAAATAGAATGGAAGTCAGAGAGAGCAGAGCAGGAATTTAAGAGACTCTCAGCAGCTGTCCAAGGTGGGTTCAGGTGATGATGACAATGTTCCCAGAAAGAGTAAGTTAATTTAAAAGTTCATTTTGAAGAAAGGTTTTCTTTTTATTTTAAACATACATTTTTATTTATTTTTCCCACTATTTTTATTAATATACATATGCAATACATAATGTTTATAATGAATTTGGGTACTTCATGCACATATATATCATATCAACTTTACAGTCCCTTCCCATTTTTGACCCTCCCACACCCTTCCTATCCCTTCCCCCAACTCCGGCTGTGACTTTATGTGGTTCTGTAGAATGTCTGTGTTCTGGTTTTCCCAAGTCAGAGAGCCTATACAGTACTTAACATGTTAATCTTCCGCACCTAAATCTTTTCACTTAAGTCAACACTCTAACTCAGCTTCCTATTCCTTGGATGGGTCTCAGTGTTAAATCTTGATGTCTCTTCTCTGAATCTAACTAATCCCTTTATTGGGATATTTACCAGAAGGTTTTTTTTTCTGTATTTTGCTGTATCTTTTTTTTTTTTTTTTTAAGTAATCACTGGTTGCACATTGGGCTGAAAAAGGGGAAAAAGTCACAGATGATTCTAAAATTTCACAACGTTGTATTGCTAAAGACAGTGTGCCAACGAATGGGGGTGAGGATATAGAGCCCAGGTTTGGGTAAGGAGTTGGTCTGCTGGTTTTAATTTTGGATTTGTTGACTTGAGGTGCCAGCTGAAAATTCAAGTGAAGACCACCTGAAGATTTTTATGAAGGTCGTAGCATTAGGGGAAATGTGCTGGCAGCAAAGCATAAAGTATATTATTAGAGAGTGAAAGGCCTGAAATAGGGAGTACCGTCGGCTATTATAGTAGATTTGGCATGAGAAGTAAAAGTTGGAATTAAGGTGAAGTTGTTAGAATGGAAAGGAAGGATGAATTTATTAAGCAGTCATCTGGCTCCACATGGCTGGACCACTGTATATAAAGACAAGTTTGTGGTTTTAGCCAAACTTGGGAAACTCACACTTGCTGCTTGGAGTTGCCGTCGTCGTAGTTCGTGGCCATTCCTCTGGGGAAAGAGGGCTTCCTTGTCTGGATTCGAAGGCCTGAGCTCTACTTGGCCTTTTTGATTCTGTAGCACCACCTCCTGGTAGAGCTTTTAACTAACAACTGCTACAGAAAACTTGAGGGCACCTGCACTGAAAGAGAATGTGTGATGTAGGAAGACCAGGGGAATAGTAACTTGAGTACTGCCTTAAAACTTCAGATTGCCGACCTTAGTCCCTTGGTTGTAATGTGCAAGTTGCCACTGTTTCCTAAGCAGAACCAGACTGCCAGAAGGCTGTTACACAATTGTGAAGGTGTTTTTCTTACTTTACTTAACAGTAAAAGAAGAAAGTAGTTCCAACCTGAATGTTTTTCTTTCAGTTCTTTACATAAAAAAGCAGGCTAGTATATAGTTCTGCAGCAGGCTTTACTGGTGTGGGCTTCACAGTCATTTTTGTTTCTCATACCTCTATTTTTACCTGTACCCAAAATTTTAAATATAATTCATGCTTCTTACCATCCTCGGACTTGGATGCAGCTTTTGTCTCTTTATGTGTTTCTTAGGTTGTTAGATTCATTGGATTGAGGTTTTTTTAAACCCCCTTCTTTCTGCTTGCTTAGTTTAAAAAGCATTTCTTTCTCCAACAGATACGGGTTTAGAGTGTCCAGTATGCAAAGAAGATTACACGGTGGGAGAGGAAGTCCGGCAGCTACCCTGCAATCACTTCTTTCATAGCAGTTGCATTGTGCCGTGGTTAGAACTGGTGAGTCTGGCTGGCTGTCACCTGTGCTGAGCAGCTGTGCAGCTTCATCGGCGCGGGGAGTGTTTCAGAGTCATGGTACAGCTAGCAGTGCATAGAGAGCACATAGATCAGATTTTAGTCTCACAAATCCCTGCCTAACTCACACTGGCATCATCATTGCTTTGTTAGATTACTGTCTTTCGGGAACTGTTCTGACCAAGGATTGACAAACTGTAGCCTATAGGCCACTGTGATCTGTCATCTGTTTTTGTAAATCATATTTTATTAGAACATAGCAGTGCTCATTTGTTTGTATATTGCTATTTTTGTGCTATATAGGCAGAGTTGGTGTGTGCTGTGCAGCCTAAGTTATTTTACTACTTGTTCTTATAAAGAAAAGACTTGCTGCCCTGTATTATAGACTGCATGGAGAAGTGGTGGGTAATTAGCCCCCTTCGTACCTCAGGTTACTGTCTTTAGTAAGTTCTGTTTGATGGTATATATTAGCTATTGTTAATTTGTTAGTCTAAAATTCTGTCCATTCAGCTCAAAGTTTTATTTGTGAGCCCGGTGTGTGTTTGGTGAGGGTGTATCCTTGATTGTCAAGTCATAGCTTTTGATGTGCTAAGTTTTAGTTTCTTACATGTTCATTACCCTCAGCTTCTCAGGTCTGGCTATTCACATGGTTTAATCTCTTTCTCTTTCAGCATGACACGTGTCCTGTATGTAGGAAGAGCTTAAATGGTGAGGACTCTACTTGGCAAACCCAGAGCTCTGAGGCATCTGCAAGCAACAGATTTAGCAGTGACAGCCAGCTACATGACCGATGGACTTTCTGAAACTAAAAACTGCACTTGAACCAGGGCTGTCCGTGATAGTCTTCTTACCATAGCTGTAAATTGTATCAAAGCAAACAACAAAAAAATAGTAGATGGATTTAGGAATCACTTAAGAAATCCCAAACCCATAATATTAATGCAATGAGTGTTTTTCTTCTCTAAATTTAAAGTTAATTCTACAAATGAAATTGTATCTACAACCAAATGCCTCTTATTACTGAGTTCAGAGTGATAATTTTATAAGTGTGAAATTTAACTGTGTGGATTTTCCTCCACCTGAGTAGAATCACTTCCTTAAAGTCTAGCTAGGGTCCTGCTACCTGTCATTTTGCCTTGTAATGGATGTTTTCACCTCCTTTCTCTAACCTCTGCCCCATCATTAGTGTATTTTATAGCAAATACAGGGAAACCAGACCCCTGAAGTCCTGATGATGTGAAGTCCTTTTGTCTTAATTTTGCAAAAGCATTTACTCTTGCCCACATAAACAGTGAGATGAGATCTGATTAATTCAAGAATTGGAGACTGGTTGTTTTGTTTTGCCTTGATCCTCAGAGGAAATCAGAAAAATTACAGTAGGAAGGAAGAGATGGCCTGTCTCAGCATGTATTTCCGTATATAATTCTTCCAGAAACCAACATGGCATGTCTTAGGAGTTTTGTGCTGGTAGGAATGTAATTCTGGCTCCTTACTGAGAGTGAGTCGGGCGGCATGTAGACACAGACAGGTATTTGAGATTTATGGTTCTGACATATTCTAAACCATCTCCAAACTCATTGTTGACTATTTTTTGTTCTAGGGACTTTAAAATAATTTTCCTTATAAAAAATAGAATTTTTTTTTTACCAATTAACTATTTTTAGTAATTCATTGCTTCTTAGGAATTAAAATTTTTTTACCGTATTTTAATTTTTAAAGTCCATTTTTCATCAGTGAAACTTTCTTGTTCTGCTTGGTCTGGCTATACTTGGAATCAAGCTGATTAATATGATCATGCCCAAAACAGCCTGGCCTGGGAGAGGTAGGCCTTTCTTTTTAAGCGCTAACACTGTCCTGTACATGTTCTCTTTTAAATGTTTAAAGTTGAATAAATGAAGAATGTCAAAAGTGTTGTTGAAACTTCAAAGTCTCAATAGGACACAATGGAGATACAGAACAGCTGCCAAGGTACCAAAAAGGTGTTAAAAGGTGCAGGAAGTGGCACCATATGTAGGATCACACCAGCCCTTCATGAATATTTAGAATAGGGTTGTCACTTGTTAAGTGTTTCTTGAGGAGGAGTGTTTCCTTGGTTTTTGCTGACTGTCCTGCTGATTTGGGGATAAGGGAAATGGGTAAAGATAGCTTCTTTACTTTGGTAGTAGATGCATTGTGACCAGAAGATTCAGGTTGGGCCCAGAGGAATAAAAGATGCTTCCTCATATAGCTCTCTGATTCCCCTGTGTTTAGTGGTTGCTTCTTTGGGGGTTGTGCTGTCCTTGTTGTGGTTAGTTCATGAAATGTAGCTTGAGAATACAGACTGGTTTTGGATTGTGGTGAGAGGATGGTGGGAGGTGAGAATTAGGTTTCAAATATTTCATCTCTGTTAAGATGAAAGAAAGCTGTATTGAAGTTGGAGCACTTTGCAGTTTGCAAGTAGAACAATACCAGCTGTCTTGGAAAAGGGCTGACACCTTGGTAACCTTTATCTGCCTGTTAAGTATCTGGAGCTGCTAGGACAAGCACTTGTGTTATCAGTTAGGGTTAGAAAGATGCAAAGGATGGAAACAAAGTGCTAGACAGGGATTTGCCTTTTCATTTTCAGTAAGTAGGGCAAACAGCATCAGAATAAATTAGCTGAGATTTTTTTTTCACTTTCTAGCTGTGATAGAAAATGTGAGACTCGTATTCTGTTCAAATTTGTCCAACTTAATGAATTTGTAGTGTTTCTTCTCATAATAGGCATCTCAGATTTTCAGGTTAATTTATGTTAAGTTATGGTCCTGTAGAGAAACAACCAGTAGAGAAAGAGATTTATTATAAGAAATTGGCTTGTACAACTGCGAAGGTGAGAAATACCAAAAACTTCACTGGGACAGCTAGAGACCGAGGATTGTTGTGTAGTTTCAGTCCAACTCTGAAGGCTGAGTACCAGGAGGGCCAGTGGTATAAGTTTTTGTTTGAAAGCCGATAGGCTTGAGAACCAAGCAGAGCTGATATTTCTCTTCTGGTCCAAAAACTAGGAAACACCAGTGTCCCAGCATAAGCACTTGGGCAGGAGGAATTCTCTCTGACTTGAAAGGAGTCAGCATTTTTGTTTGTGTAGGCCAAGGATGGGGACTGGATGGACTGGATGAGGACTCCCCTTCCCGTGTATAGAGATAGAAAACTTGTTTTGTTTCACCTACTGATTCAAATGTTAATGTCCTCAAAATACCTATAATAATGTTTCACAGGTAAACCCGGAATAATTGACCAAGTATCTGGGCGTTCTTTGGCCTAGTCAACTGGACACATAAAATTTTCTGTCACAGGAAGGGAAAATAGAAATGATGTACACAGAGATGCTTATCTCACCTAAGTTTTGCCAAGTGAAGAGTCTCATGAGAAATGTCTGCCTTGGCTTAGAGACTTCGGTGTTATATAATGTGTACATAGTTTCCCTTCTTCCTTAACCCAAACTAATCTGAAAGTCTTAAATGCCTCCCATTTTAGGAATAAGTTAATTTTAAAAATTAAATTTATTGTTCTAACACCAAAACATGATTGATTAAGAGTTTATTTCTCAGTTGGGCATGGTGGTGTACACCTGAAACCTAGCACTCTTGAGTGACTGAAATAGGATTTCGTGTGAATCATCTCTGGGCAACCTAGTGAGACGTTGTCTCAGAATAAAAAAAATAAAAAGGCCTGCGGATGTAGCACAGTGTGAAGTCTCTGGGTTCAGACTCCTGTACTTGAAGGGAATGTTCGAGGGTATTTCTTGGAATATCTTGCCCTTAAAAGTGTTTCAGACAGTGAAGATACAGTGTCAATAACAGGAAAACTTTTCAGGTATTCATTTCTTTACAGCTTATATTATATACTTAGGAATCTGGAGACTATAGGAGCTGAGGGAGATAAAGGCTACACCAGCTGCTCCTGTTACCTTTTCCTGATTGTCAAAGAGGAGAAAACTGTTGGGATTTTAGTTCAAGTCCTTAATGTGCGCTTGAGGCCTTTCCTTTCATATTAAATGGCCTACACTTTGAATTGTGTGCAGAGCTGAACAGATTATTTTCTAATGCTGGTCTTCTTTTTATCTGCTACAATTTCTTTTGCCACATGTATATATAGAGTGTGTGTGTTTCCTTTATAACTTGAGATAAGGGAAGAAAGTTGATTTTGTACATAATTAGAAAAGATTTCCTAGAGATTGGTAGAGTGGAAATTGAAATATATAGGTTAGTGCCCGGTTGACTTTTCAGTGATATTGCTTCTCACATAGTTTCCAGATAGGTTGATCTAACCATTTTTCATTTGGATTGTTTTTGCTGGACAAAATGGAGTTGAGTGGGAAGGATAAAGAGGTGAACATTTAGCTGATACTTCTTTTAAGTCTCAAAACTAATCAATCTGGAGAGGAAGTAATCTTACTAGACATGAATATTTCCTTACAGCTCTTAAAGCCAGTTTCTAAAGACTTGAGAAACTTGGAGACTCCAGAATGATATATTTTCCTTGTTGCTAGTTTTAGTTATTTTAAGTTTTAATAAAAGTAATTATTTTAGGCTGAGAATATAGAAATGACTTAATTAAATAATCTTGATACGTTATAAATCTTGTTTATCGACATTTGCTGTATAACAATTGGGCAAGGCCTTTTAGATGTTTTCTTTAAACAGTATTCTGGTTTGCTAAAGGTTCACAAGTGTCTTAGTTACCTTTTTGTTGCTGTGACTCAGTCCTCAACGTGCACCAGTTAGGGGAAGAAGAGTTTATTTTAGCTCACAGTTTCAAAAGGTTAGAGTCTGTTCATAGGTAGTTGGCATCAGTGGTAGCACATGGCAGAAGCTGAAGTGGATGCAGCTCTTCCTAACGTTGCAAACAGGAAGCCAAGGCCCACAAGGAAGGGAGGAGGTAGCATACGGTTTTCCAGGTCCTGTCCCAGTGATCTGCCCATTCTGGGTCTTGCCTCAGTGTTCTGTCCCTTCCAGGTTTAAGACCCTCATCCACCACATGCCCATTATCTGTAATCTGTCACATACCTGTCTTCTACCACACACCAATAATCCACCCCTCCAGAGCAGACCCTCATCTCCTGACAGCGCATAGTTCCATAGATAATCCATACCATTCAAATCCAGGAGGCTTGGGACTGTAGGAATAGCATAGCAGTTACAGTGCTTGACTAGCAAGCACAGGGCCTAGGTTTGTTTGGTTCCTTAGCACCACCAAAGCTGGTTGTGATGGCGCATGCGTGTAATTCCAGAACTTGGGAGACTGAGAAAGGAGGATTGTGGGCTACATAATGAGTTCAGGACCAGTCTGTTAAGGACCAGTCTGAACTATACAGAACAAGACCCTGTCTCAAAACAACAACAACAACAAAAGAGGCTTTGGGGGGAGATTCCAGAGCCAAACCACAATAGCGTGTTAGAAGTAAGGTTATTTTTTTTTGGGGGGGGGGGATGGGGGGTTTCTAACTCCAGCAAGTCTTTCTTTGATTAAATAATTTCTAGGGGAAAAAATCTTCTTGTGTCTATGGCTTGCACAATATATGTACATGTGTGTATATATATGTATGTAGATCTAGATAATGTGTATACTCATACACATATATATGTGCTTCACCCTGGAGGAAGAAAGGATATGGTAGACACTGAGGAAAAGTAACTAGTTGTACAGAAAGGGCTGGGACCACACAGTTTGATTCTCTCAGTTACAAAGAATTAGGCTCTGGTTTCTATATGAGTTCTTTCTTACAGGATATAATTGATTTGAACAGGTACTTTATTACATTGTCTGTGGCAAAGAGATTCATAAAAGTGAAAATCTAGTAATAAACTATAGATATGATCCCGGAAAGTATAGTCCTAATAGTCTTAGAAGTAAAAATCTAATTGTTTCCAGTGACTGTGAATAAATTATTTTGCGGAAAGGACATTCACCAATCATTGCTTCTATATAATAGGCAGTAGAACTCAAATATATAGATTGTAAAAATTAATTTGTTACATATGTATTTTAAATTTTTTTTATTTATTTATGGTGCTGGGGTTGAACCCAAGGCCTAACACATACTAAGCATGTACTCTATGTGCTGCAGCCTCACATCTCCAGCTCTAAAAAATTTCTTGATAAATTGTTGATGCCAAATTTAATCTCTCATGACCTTTTGAATGGTTGTTTCTCCCTGGTTTCTGGGTGCTCTTCCTTCAAGGAGCACAAATGAAACATGTCAGTCTTAACAAAGCTAATCAGGATGAAAACATAGCCAAGTCTTTTTAAAATCACAACAAAATAGCCCTTGGGGCCATAAAGGAGAGAGCACTACAGAGTTTATTGCTAGTAGGCAGGCCCTGTATATCTGTGAAGGAGGACAAATTTTAATAGGAGGAGAAGCAGGGTTTGTATTCAGATACATGCTCAGATGTTAGGGCAAAAACCCATTTGTCCCAATGAGAGAAGCACAGTGGAGAGTATAGTAGAGAGATGGGAAAATAAAAGTCCTGTTACAAGAGTAATCTGATGGAAATTTGGGAGTTGAGGGCGACTGACTGTACTGTTACTGAATTTTCCAAAAATGAATCTAAGTTTAGATGCAAAAGTTGGAAAGGTGGTGGGATAAACATATCGCAAGTGGCTGTCATGGGGGATAGGGGTGGATTCTAATCTCAGGAATACCAGCACCTCCAGCCTTCAAATTTGTGAACCACAGGGATGCTCCAAGGATTTGAAGTAGAAAACAGATCAGTGTGTACAAGTGGAGATACCTTCCAGGATTATTATGGTTTAGATTTAGAATGTTCCCCAGAAGTCTCATATATTTGGATGTTACAGACTATGTGTGGAACCATGTGCTGTTGGGAGATTGGGGCCTGGTCTGGAGGGGTGGATTACAGGCATGTAGTTTGGATTACAGGCATGTGGTGGGGGCTTAACCTGGGAGGGGTGAAACACTGAGGCTGGACCCAGAAGGGTCAAATCACAGGAATGGGACCTAGAAGAATATATATGCAGCTTCCTTCCTTCCTTTGGAGACTGGTCTGGACTAGACATGACATCGTTTTCTGTTGGCAGTGCTGTGAGTAGTTGCCTCCACCTCTGCCTTCACCACATGCTTCTACCATTTTCTAGCTGCATACCTATGAATGGACTTGTGACCTTAAACTGTGAGCTAAAATAAATCTTTCCTCCCTAAAATTGAAGATGTTGGGTATGGAGTTACAGTGATGAAAAAGTACCTAGACAAGGATCAAAATATAGCTCTTCGTTGGTCCATAGGGCATGAAGCTTTGATTTTTTTATTTTTATTTTTATTTTTTATTTTTTGAGACAGGCTCTCGCTCTGTAGGCTACTTTGGTCCTTAACTCACTATGTAGTCCAGGCTAGCTAGTTTTGGACTCATGACATTTCTCCTGCCTCAGCCTCTTGAGTGCTGGGATTACAGGCATGTGCCACCATGCCCAGCTTATGTGGTGCTGGGGAATCTAACTCAGGGCATTGTGCTTGCTAGGCAAGTGCGTAACTGACAGTCGAGGAATTAAGATTTTTTTTCTTCTAACGCAGCTGGCAAATTAGATGGTATTCACAGAAGTGGAATCTATTTGCCTGTCCTCTTTCAACTAGGACACTTCGATCTGTGAAGTATAGATGTAAGCTTGTAATTGTTTGCTTTTTCTAGTATGTATCATTTTTAAGACCCAAAAATGGTTAGGTTTCCTCCCAAGAAGATGACAGTTGTATTTTTAGTCTATTTTGGTTAATGAATATTTTTAAAAGCTGCTGCTGTGGTATCAGTAGTACTTTTAAGTCAATCTGTCTTTATTAGTTACTCCAGACTCAGTGCAGTTGGAGTATACATGTAACTTCCAATTACAAATACATGCATCTTTGTCAGATACATTATTTATTCAGACAGAAAATTAAATATATAGATTTCTTATAATAGCCCCATGGACTCAGAGATTTAAAACCCATGGTTGTGAACCATTCATAGAGATTGGGATTAAGATTTGTGTTCAGAAGGTGCTTTTATGCATGGAGATTTATTTATAAGCGTACTTGAAATTAGTTGTAGGGGGGCTAGAGGAATGACAGAGAGGTTAGAGTGCTTGCCTAGCAAGCGCAAGGCCCTGAGTTCAGTTCCCAGAGCCACATGCATAAAATATGCATGCCTGTAATCCCAGCACTGGGGAGCCTGAGGCCGGAGGATTGCTGTGGGTCCAAGGCCAGCCTAATCTACATAGAAGGAAGGAAGGAAATTAGTTGTATGAACACATCTTGAAAGCCAGACTACAAGTATTTCAAATTTTATTTGGATGAATCTTAAAATAATCAGAATAAATAAAATCCTTCAGAAGCCTTTGATTTGCGATTGCTTTGTTTATTCTGCTTAGTTCAAGTTAGAGATAATAGGCATAATTCTCTTGAATGTCTTAGTAAACTTGGGCCATGATCATATGCCTTTTTATATGTGAACTATCGTGCAGTAGATGAAATCTTTTCTATAGTTGGCCATGTCATCTTTGTGAGACTTCCAGTGATTATATAGTGTTGAGTAGTTATGGGAAATTCTTTGAATAGTAAAAAAACAGAATACATCTTTGCCCATGTGAGCTTAAAATTTAATTAAAAGTGTAAAATTAATATACAGGAAACCTAAAGGTTAAATGAATGGGATCTAGTGGGGAAAGCTTTGGAGACTTTGGGGTCAGAGTTCAAATGGCTGTGGATTCCAAATCCAGAATCTCATCTGATCCTCAAAACAATTCTGTGGAGTAGGCAGTATTCTGTTTTAAAGTAAATAAAAATAGGGGCTGAAGGAATGGCTCAGCAGTTAAAGTGCTTGAGCAAGCACTAAACCAAGCGCTAAGTACCCGAGTTTGATTCCCCAGCACCATATAAACTGGGTGTGGTGGCACTCAGGAGGCTGAGACAGAAGGATTGCCGTGAGTCCAAGGCCAGCCTGGGCTCTGAAGTGAATTCAGGACCAGCCTGGACCACAGAGTGAGACCCTGTCTCCAAAAAAAAAAAAAAAAAAAAAAAAAAAAAAAAAAAAAAAGACAATAACATTACCTACCTCAAAAGCCCATGGAGATTAAATAAAACTATATAAGTTAGCACAGTGTGTGGTAATCAATACATGATAGACATTGTTTATTAATATAATCTACTTGTCAGGTCACACTAGTTTCACTTTCCAAAAGAAACCTGGTTTCCACATGTGGGGCTCGCTTGTATGTGCTAACTCTAACATTTAAATATGCCGAGAGAGTGAAAAGGCCATTCTCTCAAAGAATAAGGGAAAGGCTTTGGAGACTATAGAGCGTTACTATTTCATTTTGGAGCACTGTGGATCAAACCCAGGGCTTGAGCTACATCCTTAGCCCAGTTTTTTTTTTTTTTTTTTTTTTTTTTTTTTTTTTTTTTTTTTTTTTTTTTTTTTTTTTTTTTATTTTGAGACAGGGTCTCGCAAAGTTGCTAGGTTGCCCGGGCTGAGCTTGAACTTGCCATGTTCCTGTCTTTCTGTTCCAAAGTGCTGTGATTACAGGCCTCTGCCCACCACGCCAGGCACAGCTTTTCAATGACCATTGTGTGAAATCAATGAGGACAGACTGAGAAAACATGGGCAAGTTACTGAGGAACGACTGCTGTCCTAAGACCACATGTTGCTGGTGGTCCCACTCTTCAGACTGTGATTTTCCCCACAGAGATCTACCGCTGGGTACAGAAGTACAGAGGACAGGCAGTGAGGCTAACCCAGGATAACGCATTGGCCTAGTGTACCCCTGGTTTTCCAACCTCTTGTACTCTACTGCTGTCCCTGACTCTCCTCACTTTAGGCACTTGGTGTTTTGTGGTCCGATGCTATAATCTCTGCCTTCTCTCCACCCTGAGCTCCCTTCGCTTTTCTTGCTCCAGTTCTTTAGAAAGCCCCAGCTTGGTTAAATCCAGCTCTACTAAATACTCCGCAGGCAGGCGCAGAGGCCGCCACTGCCTCCCTTCCGGCTGCTGTGCCTCTCTTGGTGTATGGGATGAGCCAAACTCACTGTCCTGGAAATGTTGAGGAAACAAAGATGGAGCCTGCCCCACAGATGCCAAATATGGCTCCTTAGGTGAGTTTATGGGTTAGACCTGTATCTGTGAAGAGAAACCTGCCCACCGGCCCTTCATTCAGAAAAGGTTTGTATTTCTACATTCCAGCTGGAACTACTATAGGGTTTTGGCTTTTTCTATGTATGTATTTGTTTTCTTTTTTTGAGACGAGATCTTACTCTGAAGTTCAGACTGGTCCAGAACTCACTATGTAGCCCAGGCTGGCCTCAAACTCCCAGCCATCCTCATGCTTCTGCCTCCTGAGTGCTGAGATTACAGCACACACCACCACACCTGAATTATGTGTGGCTGGGGAACCACACTCGGTCTTGTGTTTGCTAGGCAAGTGCTTTAACTGCTGAGCTATTCTTCCAGCCCTCTTCTTCTTTTTATTGAGTACAGTGTCTTGTGGTATAGTTCAGGCTGTCCCTGAACTCACTATGTAGCCCACACTGGCCTCAAACTCAGCAATCCTGCTACCTTGGCCTCCCAAGTTCTGGTTTTACAGGTGTGCACCACCATGCCTGGCTACTAGAGGGTCTTTATATTAAAGTGCTTTCGTATACATCTAAACCACACTATGGCCACAGAGGCAGGTATTATTCTTCCTATTTTATTTTTAAAAACCTGCGATACATTGTCATTAAGTGGGTTGCTAAAGCTGATGGATCGTAGTATCTGGATCTCAAACCTGGATTTCATAGAGTTACAGCACGTGATAGCCTGAAAGAATTTTAGCTGAGGCCCAGATTACCAGGCTCTTTGCAGCACAGAGGAGGGGCAGAAGGGTTGATGGAGAGGGCAAGTGTATTAATTCCATGAAAAAGAAATAACAGCTTTTACCCCATCATTAATGTCAAGAGGAGCAAGTCCTTTGCTTTCCTACTAGAACAATAACAAATCATGGGCCCCATTCCTCCCATGGCCCAGGATTCTCCCTCAGGACTGCCTCTGTTCAGGGGTCTGTCCTCACCGCCGGGCAGGGAGTCCACAGCACCAGCAAGACAGCTGGGGCCCAGCAGCTACTGCCAAGTACTATCCGTCTTCTTCACGTTGTTGGCAGCCTCAGGGGCTTGGAGCAAACGTTGGCTTTGCTGGTGTCCTTGCCCTCGCACTCCTGGAAGCACTGGGACTCCACCTAGACAAGTCCTTGTGTGTTCCACGATGGTCTCTGGTTAGGCAGCCATCTTAATTGGCCAGAGCATGATGGGAATAGAGAAGGACGAAGCATGGGAAGCCAGCTGGCTCGGGAGCAGGACAGTAAGGAAGTGGGCATACAGAGGCAACCATGGGGCACAGAGAACCCAGAGGAGTAAAGGCTGGATTTTCAGTTTTTTTCTAAGATAACCTGATTCTTGGGTCAAAGAATATGAACATTACATTTTTCTACTACAACCATATTGCTCTCTAACAAGATTGTTGAAATAGGTTTACTGAGAATACCTGATGGTGTTTACAGGCTCTCATACCCTTGCTCACTTTGGATTTGTGTGTTTTAAGTCGTACCAATCCTACAGATCTCAAAATTAGATCTGTTTTTGAAAATACCTGGCTTAAATTACAAGCAGTAAACAGCTCTTCCTGGGAAGGAACTCAGCCAAGGTCAGCTATACTAAGGCTCTAGGGCCCTGAGGGCCCCCACAGAAATCTTTTTTTTTTTTTTTCCAAGACAGGGTCTTACTCTTTAGTTGATGCTGGTCCCAAACTCCCTGTGTAGCACAGGCTGCCTTTGACCTCACAGCAATTCTCCTGCCTCAGCCTTCCAACTGTTGGGACTATAGGCATGTGCCACAGTGCCCAGCTATTATTTGGTGCTGAGGAATTGAATTCAGTCTCTTGCACTCTTGGAAATATTCTGCTGTTCATCTAGCCCCTGAATATTGGAAATCTTGAAGTAAAATTAGTATGATGTATAACATGTATGAAAAAACACAAGAACGGGCTGGGGGAATGGCTCAGTGGTTAAAGCACTAAGTAACTCAAGTGCTAAGTACCTGAGTTCAATTCCCTAGCACCACATAAACAGGGTGTGGTGGCGCATGTCTGTAATCTCAGCACTCTGGAGGCTGACACAGGAGGATTGGCATGAATCCAAGGCCAGCCTGGGCTCCACAATGAGTTCAGGACCAGTCTAGGCTGGGGGAGACAGAGAGACCCTGTCTCAAAAAAAAAAAAAAAAAAAACATAAAAACACAAGAAGCTTAGGAGCTACTAGAAACGGAGGTAGAGTATGTGAATAAGTAGCTCACAAATGTAGAAATACAATTTTAAAAATTGCTCACCACAGACTCAGTGAGGCAAAGCCATAATCCCAGCACTCAGGAAGTCTGAGGCAGTAGAATCACAAGTTCGAGCCCACCCTGGTCAACTTAACAACCTCGTGAGCCCCTGTCTCAAAATCAAAAATAAAACAAGGTAAGATTTGGAATGTAGCTCAGCACAAAGCTCTGGATTGGATCCTCAATACTGCTAAATAAATAAATTTGTTGACTCTTGCAAATAGGCAAGTGCAAATTTTTTTAAAATTCAGAGTTCAGAATGACCACGGTAGATGAACACAAATTTAAGACTCATAAATTCTGGTAATGGTATGAGGACCAAGAAATAGGTACAATTATTTGCTCTAGGTAGAATTATACGTTGCTTTGGAGATTTGAAGAAAGAAATATGTATTATATAGTAACACTGTAAATATGTATACCTTGTACTCTGGGCTCTATATTACAGAAATAAAAGCACGAGCGTGCCAGAATATATAGAAGAGGATTTTCAGTAGAGGACTTTTAATTATACCAAAAACTTAGACACAGATGAAGACCTACTGGTAAGAGAATGTTTGAACAAATATGGCATATCCATAGAATAAAATATGTAATTTTACTTTATGTAAAATGATACTGTACAGAGCATAATAAATAAGGTGTTCACTTAACTATCAATTTTCTTAGAAACACCTCCGAGTCCGCCCCTCTCACGAGCCCCCTTTCCCGGGTGGTGACCCGTGTGAACTCCTCGGCCCAGTGTCCACACCGGTCACACAGCGTGGCTGCGGCTCCTCTGTCCCAGGTGCCCCAGGAACAAACTCGCGCGGCGCCGCGTTCGCCTCGTAGAAAACCCGGGCGCCTGTAACTCATCCGTCACGTGTGCTGGGCGACCTGCTAGCGCGGCGGCTCCCCCGCCGAGCAGCGAGGCCCGGCGCGGGCTCTGCCCTTGCCGGTCCTCTGCGCGCGGCTCACGGCCGCCCCTCCATGCGGGGCCGGCTGCGGCGCGGAGAGGCCGGCGCCGGAACAGGAACGAGTCACGACGTCCGTCAAGCAACGGGAGGGCAGAGCCGGGCTCCATGGCCCCGGAGCGGCGGCCGACGGCGGGACGGCTCGTGCAGCGCGGGCGGCGGGAGGCTCGGCCTCCGGGCCCGCGGCGGCCGCGGCGGCGACGCAGAGCGCGCGGCGCCTCCGGGAAGCGCCGGCAGCCGGCGGCGGCGCGGGGCTCGCGGCGGAGCGGCAGCAGCGCGCGCAGGTGTGTGGCGGCCGCGGCGTGCGCGGGGCGGGCCGGCCGCCCGGCCGGGGGAGCCCGCGCGCAGGGATGAGGCGGCCAGGCGGGTCCGCGGGACTCCGGCGGCGCTGTCCTGGCGATGTGAGGCCTTGAGAAATCTGGGAACGACTTGGGGGCCTCTCCGCGTGCGGGAGGCAGAACCCCACCCCAGCCTCAGTAAGAGGGTGAGCTCTGGAGAGGCCGAAGACCACGGTGCGGCCCACTTGGCGCCCGCCCTGTGAGTCCTAACTGCGCGGGCCCCAGGGCCGCAGGCACTGTCTGATGGGGAGCAGCTGGTGCGAGGGGCAGGTGGCAGCAAGGCCCCACCCGTCTAAGTTGGGGCATTGCGGTGTGTGTCTCGTGAGCTCCTGGGTGCAAATGCAGCCTGGGTTCATGTGATCAGGCCACTTAATTAACCTTGCCATTCAGCCTTCATGGTCCTTTGCGTTGCTTGCCCTCATGGGAAGTGACAATGAAACGACATAAAGTTGTGCCAAAGGCTTTTGGGGAAGTGTGGACAATTGCTGCAGGAAGACACTCTGTTCGGTGTGCCACCTAGCCCAGAGCCAACCTCTCACAGGGGCGGGAAGGTCTGCTCCACAAGTGCCCCTGTAGCAGATCTCCCTCTAACCCCAGACAGATGCCCAGCACCAAAACTAAGATCTATTACAGCTGCCAATGTTTTATTTTTTTTCCCAATCACCCAAGCTTCCTTAAAGTAATTGTACTTTGAGAGCCAGACTTGTGGGCTAGAGGAATAGCACAGTGGTTAGAGTGCTTGCCTAGCAAGTGCAAGGCCCTGGATTTGATTCTCGCAGTATCACATAAGCTGGACATGGTGGTACAGGCCTGTAATCCAAGCACTCAGGAGGCTGAGGCAGGAGAACTACTGTGAGTCTGAGGGCAGCCTTGAATCCGATCTGTAAAATACCACAGTAGAAAATTAGAGTCAGGAGACCACTTGCTGGCTTCTGCTCCCATCCGCAGAACACTAACCCTCACGTAGATGAGTCTGCCTCTCTGGAGGTCTGGGGAGGTGAAGAGCCCCTTCTTAGGACAACATTTAAAAATTAAGAAATTACGTAAAATAACTTAGAAATTACATCAAGACAGTTGCAGAATGAGTTGTAGAGTGCTATATGTATCTCTTTAGAGCTAGTATCACTCTAACAACTGTCATAATTTCTTTTTCTTTTTTTGAGACAGGGTCTCACTCTGTAGTCCAAGCTGGTCTTGAACTCAGTATGGAGCCCAGGTTGGCCTCGGACTCAGGGCAATCCTCCTGCCTCAGCCTCCCGAGTGCTGGGATTACAGGCATGCGCCACCATGCCCAGTTTTTATGTGGTGCTGGGAATCGAACTAGGGTACTTAGTGCTTGTTAGGCAAACTCTTTAACAGCTGAGCCATTCCTCCAGCCCTGTCATAATTTCTTGGTAGTGATGAGCAAATGATATTTGGAAAAATTTGCAACAATTGTCAGATTTGAAAATAGGATTTTAATTGATGGCAGATCTTACTGTGATTTATAGCTGACTTCTTTTTTTTTTTTTTTTTTTTTGAGACACAGTCTCACTCTGTAGTCCAGGCTGGTCTTGAACTCATTTTGGAGCCCAGGCTGGTAATGGACAGCAATCCTCCTGCCCCAGGCTCCTGAGTGCTAGGATTACAGGTGTGCGCCACCACCACGCCCAGTTTATGTGGTGCTGGGGAATCGAACTCGGGTACTTGGCTCTTGACTTGGCACTTGCTAGGCAGGATCTTTAACTGCTGAGCCATTTCTCCAGCCTGTACTGCTTGCTTTTTATTTATTTATTTATTTATTTTGAGACAAGGTCTTGCTCTGTAGCCCAAGCTGGTCCTAAACTCACTATGTAGTTAGTCCAGGCTAGCCTTGAGCTCAAGGCAATCCTTCTGCCTCAGTCTCCCAAATGCCGGGATTACAGGGGTGTGCCACCACTCCTGGCTTTATGTGGTGGTAGGGAATCGAACTCAGGGCCTGTGTTTGCAAGGCAAGTGGTTTAACTGTTGTTGCCATTCCTCTAGCCTTCTTGCCTACATTTATAATCGACACAAACACTGACTTTCAATTAGAGATGGTGAAAATAGAAGCTAGGTGTGTAGCTCAACAGTTAAACTCCCCCGGAGTCCTCCAGCACAGCGGAGTCAGGATCTGTTGGGAAAGCTCCTTCCAGCTCACCTGCTCACCTGGATTTCCCTCACATTCGCTGTGTGGCTCTTTCCCGCTTGGGGAATGTCTGAATGGGGCCCATGGAAGCCTAGAGACTTGGCAGCTCACTTGACACACACAAGCTGTCCCTTCCCCAGGCTTCTGAGAGCAGAGAACATTCCCCCTCAAGAAGCAGTTTTCTTGAGAATTCACTAGAATCCTATCATCACCTGAGAAGGTCTGTCAGCTGTGCCACTGCCCCTGTCCCCAGGACTCAGGTCCCCAACAGATCTCTTTACCTTGGTTCAGAAGTTTCCTCTTGCCCTCTGGCTGGAGGCTTGTGTTGATTGAGGCCTCAGCCTTTTAATTGTTCTCTGGTCTTGTTTAAAGAAAAACAAAAAACCAACTCTCTATTTCCGTCATTGCTCATGCCTTTGTGACTCTCATATTTGGTCTTTGAAAACCGCAGAATGGGTTTTTAGCAGTCAGGGGTCTTCCTGCTTCTCTTTCCTCCATCCCAGTGTTTGATTTCTTTCTCTTTTCCACTCCCTCCTCCTTCATCTCCTCCTCCTCCTCTTTGGTATTGGAAATAGAGTGAAGTTCTGAGAGACTGAGAAAAATAACCCCTTGAAATAGTTTGCTTTCTTTACCTTGGGGAGCAAAGATTTTTCACTTGATAATGCAGAGTAAGGATAGGATTGATAGTAACCAGAAAATAGAAGGATGAAATGTACCTCAAGCGTAACAAGGCTGCCAAGCGCTTTCCTGAGAGTAGGTCTTGATCAGGAGAAGGGCGCAGAGAACAGAGCTGCTCAGGCTGAGGGCCAGGAGAGCAGGGGGCGTCAGCGAGACCAGAGGGAAGTGGGGTATGCAGGAGAGCTGGCAGTAGGGCAGCCAGACGATCCTGCCCATGGGGTAAGAGGATGGAGCTCCTCGCCCGTTTCTGCTCTGGCTAATGAGGTTGCAATGATTCTCCCTATGTCACAGGATGTGCCTTAGATAGTGAGACTGTTGGTGCGAGAATTGAGAGTTGACTTCTAGGCCCTGTGAGCCAGGGGCGGGCTCTGTGCCAGAGAGAAGGCAGTGTGGTAGGAAGTCTCATGGTTCTGGAAGAAGTCCTGTCACGATTGCTAACCAGGGCCCAGCTCCTGAGCAATCCACAGAGGAGGATGGGGGAAATTTCTCATGATTCGCTCTCACATTTGTTGTTCATGTCATTATGGTAGTCTGGGATATTCAAAATAGCACACAGCATTGAGGCTGACGTCCTCCCAGTTGTCCCACTGAATACGTTGTCAGATGAGGCCAACTTTATTTATTATTTATTTTATTTTTGAGATAGTCTCGCTCCATAGTTCTGTACTCACTATGTAGCCTTGGCTGGCCAGGAATTCACTGTAATCCTCCTGCCTCAGCCTCCCAAGTGCTGTTCTTAAGGATGTGCATTACCCTGCCTGGCCAGAAGTCAGCTTCAGAAACATTTTCTCATTCCATCTGTGTGTTTAGCTTTCATAACACAAGGATTCCACTTCAGGAGCATGGGGGAAGGAAGGCCGTGTTGGGAAGGGAAGTCTCTCCCCTCATCCCCATGTCTCTCACCACGAGACACCTGGTGCCACAGACATACTGCTGGAGTGGGCCTGATTTCTGGTATCCTGGTGTCCTGCCTGCTGTCTGTCACAGTGATCCATCCTGGGACCTGGAGAGGAGGCTGGCAGAGGCTCCTCAAGGTGGAGACTTGTCCTTGCTTATCTTGGTGAGGTACCTGGGAGGCTGGCTGTGAGGGCACTCAGCAGCCTCATTAAGCAGGGCTATAAAACAGTGATTGATTGTTATGAACGCATAGAGAAGTTAAAGATCACCACCGTGCCAGTGCTGTGGATGTGCTTGGGCAGGGCAGTCAAATACTAGCAAGTTCTCATGCTGGTTATTACAGACACTTGAGTTCTGCAAAGACGTCAGGGCTTGACATTGAGTCTTGGTGGGTGCCTCTCTTCCCTGGTGTGTAGCTCCTGACCATCTTGCCAACCGTGGCATTCATGGTGTATTTTAAATGCTGCTTTGTTCACACCTCACCAGTGTCAGTGTGGGCTAGGAACTGTGGGGTTGACATGACTAGGCCAGGCTTGTTTTCCAAGGAGAGCACAGCCTGTTGCAAGAGACCTGCGTTCCTGTGAGCCTAGTGGTGTAAGCATCTCAAAAGTGAGGAAAAAAAAAATCCCAAAAAGATGGAAACAGAGGAAGAAAGACAGGGAGAGGGTCAGACCCTGCTAGGCACTCGATATAGACTAAGTGACAATGGAATGGAATTTTAAAAGGAGGTAGGATTTCAGACAAGCCTAGTGGTACAGGCCTGTAATCCCAGCACTCTGGGAGGCTGAGGCAGGATTACAAGTTTGAGTCCAGCCTAGGCAAATTAGCAACTTAGTAAGATCTCCTCTCAAAATAGTCTGGGAATATGGCTCAGTATGAAGGCTTGATTCCCAGTTCCACAAAAATAGATAATAAAGAAGGAAAGGAAAAAAATACAAAGTAGGATTTCAAAAGCTAGTTAGAGTGTTTTTCAAATACTGAAACAAAAGAATCTAGTTGGGCTGTACAGGGCTTGTTTGGAAACAGAAGCAAGTGGAGTAACCAGGGACCAGGCTTCCCGGGGGAGCTGCTGTGCAGTCCTTTGCTCTGGCCTCCCAAATATTTATTCTGTGGACCTTCGAATGTCTAAGGTACATGAGTTGTTATCCAATTTAGCAAATGATATATTGTTTTCAAGATGCTAGTGGTATGTGCTCAACGTGAAAACGAGAGAAGAAAAAGAAGAAAAGAAAATTGAGTGGAGGCTAAATCATATTTTTTATTTTCTGCAGAATCGTGGAGTTTCAGAAGTAGAAAGGACTACTGTCGCTTACTAGTCCCCTCTCTGGCAGAAACCTCTGGCCAGCAGTTCTCAAACTTGAGCGTGCATATGAATCCCTGGGAGAGCTTGTTAAAATAGATCTTGCTGCGCATCCCCAGAGTTTCTGACATTGGAGTGGGGACAAGAAGTTGCATTCCTAAAAAGTTCTCAGGTGCTGCTTTTGCTGTTACATGCCTTGCAAACTGTTTAATGTAATATCTCTTGCTTCCTCTGCTTGAACCTCTCCAGTGATATGTAGGTCACCACCACCCAAAGGATCCCCTGAGATTCATTGTTGAACACCTACAATTGTTTAAAAATTCTTCTTCAAGTTATTTTCGTATCTCCAATTAGCTTCTGGACATTGCTCGGGATTGTGTGCATGGGGTTGGTGGTTCCTTCTCCTTGTGGGAGTTCGAGCACCCGGTGGACATCTCCACTCCATCACTTACTGTGCGACTTAGGGCAGGACATCAACTTTCCTGAGTTTTCCTCCTCTCCAAAGAGTGGGGATAATAGTAACACTCTTCCGATAGGATTGGTGTTTAGGTTAAATGAAAAAACATATAAAATAATCACGAGCATGATGCTGGACACAGGCGAGCTCAGTGGATGCTGGCTGTGACCACTGCCTGAGGATCTATCAAATTTCTGAAGAAAGTGAATCGTTCTCTGTGATGTTCCTCTGTTAGGGCTAAATGACCCCAGATCCTTGGACTACTGCTTCTCACAGGGCTTTAGTCTTTCCTTGTCCTAGGGAAGGAACTCTCCTCTGGGCAGAGTCCTGTCTGCTGTGAGGCACCCTTGTCAAGAGGGGGCTTAGAATTGCCTCTAGCCCCAGGCCTGTCTGTTCACTGCAGCCAAAGGTCAGTTTTCTTCCTGACTACCTACCACATTCCCCCCACCCCCCAATTTCGACCAATGAGGATGCCGGAGGCTGCTTCAGCATGTCAAAAGTAAATATTTTGCCAGGTGTGGTGGCTCATGTGCCTATTATCCCAACACTGGGGAAGCTGAGGCAGGCGGATTGCAGTGAGTTCAAGGCCAGCCAAGACTAGAGAGTGAGAGCCTGTCTCAGAAAAAAAAAATGTTGCTGTTCTGTTGCATTTCCCCTGTAGTTCGCCTGACTGTGTATACTGAGAACTCAGTGTGTGTGGGTTGGTGAGATGCTGGCAGGGGAGAGTGCTGCTGGGCTGAGGAAGCACGTGGGGCCAGCGGACAAGAGGGGTTGGAAGACTCCGGTTCCTGGGGCCTGCTGGGAAGCCCGGCTTCTTCCCTGGAGAAGGGTCGGGTCGACTGCCATCCTGGCACAGTTGATGCTTTGCTGGGAGGAAACCAAACCTTGGGGCCAGAGGGCACCTGGAGCATCGCTGCGTAGGCACTTTACCCGCCCTGCCCCCACTCAGTCCTTGCCGGCCTTTAGCCCAGACTCCTTGGTAATATGAGATGAGGAGGGAGTCAAGGCTGTTTTATCCTGGAGACAGGAGTGGCAGCCTCAGGGGTTGGGTATCAAGCTCCTGCCAGGGCCGGTCCTGGGAAGAATGGCTCAGCCTCACTTGGAAATCCCAGTCTGTAGTGGGTGGCTCACCAGGAATTTTGACCTCAAGCTCTGGTGGTTTAAATAGAAAAGCAGAGAAAATCTGTCTGCGTAGTACAGTGGCATCCTGGAGAGTCTGTCTTTTCCTCCTTGGCTCTAGAGCACACTGGGTTTATTTTCAGCCAGGCCTCCTGCTGAAGGACGAACCAGGCCGGTGGGGCTGCTGGCATAGCAGCCTGAACATTGCCACCTGCTCCACACACTGACTTTACAGGGTAAACCTGAGCTCCCCTAGCATGCACCAGCCCCGTGGCAGAGCAGGTTGCAGCCGCAGCTCTGCCTGTCCTGTGGACACCCAGGCCTCGCCCGCCACTGCTGACCGTACTCTGCAGTGTAAATGAGCAGGAAGCCTGTGCCCCTTCCCAGCTCAGGCCTCGCTTCTCCTGCCATCACGGCAGCTGCATTTAGGCCTGCAGCTCCAGGACCCCATCTGCCTCTGCTCGTCGCCTTCTAAGAGCTGCCCCACAGCTGCATCCCACTAATCCCGGTACTGGGATCCCATCTCAGCCACCTGCCAGCCTCTGTCTTTGGTAAAGGGAGTTGGGGAAATCGGCCTTCCCCACATTGGGCTATCCACACTTCCTCAGGCACCAGGAATGCCAGGCCTTCCTGATGCCTATGTCTTTGGATTGGGGATTTAACGTTTTGCCCTGTGAGACTTTCCGTTGTGGTTCAGGGAAAAGGAGAAGGGCTGTGTTCAGCACGGACGCGCTGCCAGGAGTAGGCTTGCAGTCCTGCAGCTGGCTGGGTACAGAGTTTGGGCTGCACTCCACCCTGAGGAGAACTAGACTGGCCCACCCTCCCCTGACGGCCTCAGAGGAAAATGTACCTTCCTCACTCCTCAGAGGCAAGCACTACTTTTTGCCTGGAATACTGGGATTCTACGAGATGTGGCAAATCGCAGGCACAGGTTACTTTTTCTTCCCACAGAGACCAGAACTTCTGGTGGGCATGCTACTTCGAGTAGAGGGTTTTTATTTTCTTTTTAAGAGTCTTTTTTTTTTTTTTTTTAATGGTACCACAAGCTTGGGCCACTTACCTGCTCCTGTTATTCTCACTGGCCCTTTATGTCTGGATGGGACGGTCTCAGTCTCTTTGTGAGGCTCAGGTCAGGAAGGGGCTGTGGCCTTGAGATCCCTGGCCAGGCCATTTCCTTACAGTTCTGCCCCCAAGCCTGTCCTGCAGGCCCTCAAGAAGCTGGTGTTTAGACAGAATCCAGGCTTCCCAAGGCCACTGCCTATTTCTGTATCTCAGAAGGGCAAGTGGAGACCCCTCCTCCCCCTTTTTTGAGACAGGGCCTTATTCTGCAGCCCAGGCTGGTCCTGAACTCACAATGGAGCCCAGGCTGGCCTTGGACTCAGGGCAATCCTCCTGCCTCAGCCTCCCGAGTGCTGGGATTACAGGCATGCGCCAACATGCCCAGTTTATGTGGTGCTGGGGAATCGAACCCAAGTACTTAGACCCTTTTAATCTACACTCTACAAGTGCCTAGACCTTGGGAGGCACAGAAACCCAGAATGTGCAATAGTTTGCTTTTCATGTCAGCTTTTCTTTCAGTGAAAACGGACTATAGATTCTGACTCCTTGGGAAAAGGTGGAGGAGTGACTCCTAAAGTAGTCCTTGGAGCCAACTTGCAAATGTTAACAGGTTGCAGCTCGCCAGGGGTCCTCAGGCCTCCCTTCCTGAGGCCCACTGCTATGTAGACTAGAAAGTTGTGATCAGCAATCACGCGGGCACTGCTGAAGGGACTGCTGCCCCTCCTCCCACTCTCTCTACACTTGTAAAACATTTATCTCAGTGTCACATCTGGACCCTGGCCTAATAAATTCCTCCAATGGCATGTGCATAACTCAGGTTGCTTCTTCAGGTGGCAGGTGAGATAAGGGAAGACAAAATGGAGACTCACGAAGTTGACTCTGGACAGGGACAGAAAACCACTGGAGCTGAAAATGCCGGGTGCTTAGAGTACATTAATGAACTACCAAAAAGATAATACTAGGACAATCAGATTTGAAGTTGGAGTAAAAATTTGGGGCTGTCAGGCACTCACAGGACCAAGGGGCCTGGTATAGTAGAAAGAGCATTGGCCGTGGAAGCGAAAACACAGGGGCTTAGCCCAGACTCTGCTATGAACATAGGTGCTCTTGGCCGAGTCAAAGAGCAGTTTCAAAGTAAAAAAAAACTGAGGTGGTCCAATTTTAATCATAACAGAAGCAAGTCAGCTTGGGCTCCGTATGAGTCCAGGACTGGCCTGGACTCTGTAGCAAGACCCTGCCTCAAAAATAAAAAAAAGGGGTGGGGGGCAGAATGGGCTGAGATTGATGGTGCAGCCTGAAATCCCAGCACCCTGGGAGGCTAAGGCAGGAGGAGGTTGAGTTTAAGTCCTGCCTAGGCAATTTAGCAACTTAGTGATACCCTGTCGCAAAAATAAAAATTAAAAATTGGGCTGGGGCTACAGCTGTGTGAAGGCCATGGAGTCAGTCTCCTGTAACACACACACACACACACACACACACACACACACACACAAAATGGAGGACAAACTCAGAGAGACATTTTTCTGAAGAAGATATATTATGGTCAGCAAGCCAATGAAAAGGTGCTCACGTCCTTAATCACTAGGAAAATGCAAATCTAAGCCGAAGTTTCACACCTGTTGGAACTGCAGTTATGAAAACATAAATAAATAAAAATAACAAGGATGCAGAGAAATTAGAACCTTTGCATGTTGCTGTTGGAAAAATAAAATGGTACAGGTGCTAGAGATGATAGTATGATGATTTAAAAACAATTACAGGCATACTGTAGCAATTCCACTTCTGAGTAAAAGAATTGACATCAGACGCATACCTGCCTCCATGGAAGCATTACACAGTATAGCCATAGGCGGAAGCAACCCATTCATTGATGGATCAGTAAATAAAATATCATACATGCATATAGTTATTCAACCTTCAAAAGGAAGTTAGTTCTGATGCCCATAGGATAGCATTGTAAAATTAAAATTTGGGGGTTAGGCTAGTCACTGAGCTACACAGGTAGCCCACATTTCTGGGTCCCCCTTCTGGCTAGCAGAAGCTTTGCCCTATCTTTCCCCTTTTGTAAGTTTCCCAGTAAAACCTTTTCTAGACAACCTGAAACAAAAATAAATAAAATAAAATTTTGGGGTTAGGGGCATAGTTCAGTAATTAGAGCTTACAAAACAGTTTGGAAGTTTGCTTGCCTAGGAAGTGAAAGTCTTGAGTTCAATCTCCTAGCACCACAAAATAGTTGGGTGTGGTGGTGCATGCCTGTAAATCCAACAGCTGGTGTGGGGGTGGGGAGGTGGGGAAGGGGGTGGTGAGGTAGGAGGATTGCCAAGAGTTCTAGGCCAGTTGGGACTACAGAGTGAGTTCAGGACCAGCTAGGACTACAGAGCAAAACCCTGTCTCAAAATAAATGAATAAAATAAAAATTTCCAGGCCCAGTAATCCCAGTACTTTAGGAGAGAGAAGCAGGAAAATAGTAAGTTCAAGCCCAACCTGGACAACGTGGTGAGACTTTGTCTCAAAGTGAAAACTAAAAACTGTGCTGGGGATGTAGCTCAGTGCTAAGACTCTGGGCTCAATCTCCAGTACCACAACACACACACACACACACACACACACACACAGAGCAAGAAAAGAAATTAGAAGTCACATTTTCCAGGGAATGCTTTAAATGAAGATGTGTTCTACCCTTCTCTCAAAAGCGGGGCATGGACCCAAGGGAGGAGAGGCAAAAACAAACAAACAAATAAACAAAAAATAGAGGATTCCCCTTCCCAGGTATCCAACAAATCTTCCCCTCACACCCAGGCAGCCAACTAAGGCCTAACATTAGATACCTGGTGAGCCTCGCACAACAAAAAGCTTTTGTAGACTCAAAAGCTGATTTTGAAAGTAAACAATTACTTCTGTACTTTGGTACCAAAGACTTTTGCTCATCTATAACAGAAGTAACTTAAGGTCTTTAACCCCCATCATCTTCTTCCCAGCCAGCTTTGAGTAAACAATTTCTATTTTCTATGAGTGGCCTGCTTTGAATTGGCCAGGGGCTGAGCAAAAAGGACCTACAAAGTACGGCCTTGGAGCAGCGAGTAGCAGTATTACAATGTGGATGAATTTTAAGGACAATTTTGTGTGTGTGTTTGTATGTGTGTGTGTGATACCTGTGATTGAGCCCTGAGCCCCAGGCCTTCACACCAAGTTATATTCCTAGCCCATTTTTAGTTTGATTTTGAGACAGGGTCTTATTAAGCCACTAAGTTTCCCAGTCTGGGCTTGAATTTATGACTCTTCCATCTTTGCCTCCCACAGGGCTACGATTATAGGCTTGTGCCACTGGGCCCAGGTAAGGACGTTTGTTAAGAGAAACAAGATAATCATAAAGGGACAAACATTATATGAGGTACCTGAAGTAGTCCAATACAGAGAGACAGAAAAAGTAGTAACGTGTTTGCCAAAGGCTGGGTGGGAGTGGGAGGGGTAGTGTTAGGAGGAATAGGAGTTACTATTTAATGGGTACAGGGTTTCCTTTTCGGAGGATAAAAATTCTGGAGATGGATGGTGTACACCAGTGCAAAAGTACTTAATGCCACTGAACTGTCCACTCAAATATGGCCAAAATGGTGTGTTTTATAATTGGGTTTTTCCCCCTGCACTGAGGATTGAACCAGGGCAGGTTGCTCCAGCCTTGCAAAACTTCATCTGCTCTGGAAGCAGTTTATCTGAGGACTGCTCAAGATGAAAAGGTGCCCCCACCACACCTCCCCCACTGCCTGGAGGACACAGGACTGAAGCCTCCAGGACTGGCCGGCGTCCCTCCCCCCGGCCCCCAAAGAAGCCCAATATGTAAATGTAGTCCTCTAGAGAGGATATGTCAGAGCTTGAAACCCAGGTTCAAGGGTACGCAGGTGATTAGGACTGGAAGAACTTCACCCCAACTAACCACGGACTGAATTTCCCATGTAACACTTATGTCAGGAGACTGTTTTGTAAACTCAGATCAAAAGCTGGTTCTAAACAAGGCTTCATAGGTCTCTCTCCCCTCTGGTCCATTCTGTGGACCAGGGCTCCTGTGCATTGCAACTCTGAAGACTGGTGGTTTTGGAGAGAAATTTTCTTGGCCAGCTTCCTCAAAGCGCAAGCGCGCGCGCGCGCATGTGTGTGTGTGTGTGTGTGTTATGACGTGCTGGCGTCCAGCCCAGAGCCTTCACACTGAGCCACATACCCAGTTCATTTTTTAAATTTTGAGACAGTTTTGCTAGGTTGCTCAGCTGCCCAGGGTGGACTCTGTTGATACTAAAACAATTCTTGCCTCAAAGAGAATAAGAGTTAGTTTATTTTGGATCCAATTTGAGTGACCATGGCGCAGGAGCATAGATTCAGGTTACCCCAAGTACCACATTCCTTTGTATCAGCTGGTACATGCAGTATTTATAGTTACAGAACAGCAGAAAGTCATAAAATCAAGGCACTTTTAAAAACATCCCTGGAAGCTCAGGTAGGTGGTCTCTTGAAGTGGTAGCCCCTGCTATAGGCTGCAGATGCTGTCTGGAGACATTCGTGGCCTTGGAGTTGGTGAAAACTGGGGTCTGCTCATACGATCAAAAAGATTGTTCAGTAGCTACAGGCATGTTGGATCAGGCACCCAAAAGGATGACAATGTGGCCATATAAGGGGCTATAAGGCCCGAGATTAGCTAGCTGTACAGCATTCCAGTTTATCCACTTATCACTGAGAATCTAATCGGTCAGGTCACTTTGCAGGGTCCTTGATGCGGGTGTGGTGGCTTTTTTTTTTGGAACTTTACTTCACAACTTGAGCTTACGATCCCTCAGTCTCCCAGAGTGGTGGCGTTATAGATCTGGGCACCAGGCCAGGCTAAAACTAGATTTTATTGAATCTTTTTATATTTACCATAATAAATGGCCTCTTGATTTGACCCGATGAGAGATAAAAGGGATCTACTAGTGAGGCTAAGTGCAGCCAGCAACGTAGTAACTTTAATACGATTACCGATTTCTGCCTGTGTCTTAGTTACTTAGTCACTGTGACAGAATACTGGATGTACACAAATTAGGGGAGGAAAAGTTCATTTTAGCTCAGAGGATCGGGCTGCAGTCTGTTCATGGGTGGCCAGCAACAGCGGGAGCGTGTGGCCGAGGCGGGCAGGGGTGCTGAAGCAGCTCCTTGTGGCACTGCAAACAGGAAACCCAGCGGAGAGGAAGGGTGGGACAAACATACGGTTCCAGATCCTGTCCCCGTGATTTAGCCCTTCCACATCAAGCCTCAGTGTTCTGTCCCTTCCTGGTTAGGCATGAGGAATCTGCCCTGTCTAGCCAGGCCCCATCCCTGAGCAGCACATGACTCCACAGGTATCCTACCACGTTCAGAAACATGCGGCTTCTGGGGGACACGCCAGATCCACATCACAGTAGTGTGTGACATGGTGGGAGAAGTACTAGGAAGCAGTGGGGTCCTTTCAGTTTTCTCCTTCTAATCAGTGGCACAGATACCATGTTGGATGATGTTTTGTTTTGAGACAAGGTCTGGCTCTGAAGCCCAGGCTGGTCCTGAACTCACTGTGGAGGCCAGGCTGGCCTTGGACTCACAGCAATCTTCCTGTCTCAGCCTCCCGAGGGCTGGGATTACAGGTGTGCACCACCATGCCCAGCTTATGTGATGCTGAGGAATCGAATTAGGTATTTAACATTTGTCTTAGCACTTGCTAGGCAAACGCTTTAACCACTGAGCCATTCCTCCAGCCCCCTCTGTACAACTATTATCAACATTAATCAAGTTCTAGAAATGAAGAGAAAGATGAAAGCCAGTAACCAAGCAGGTTTTTTTTTCTTTCATAGGGTCACTTATTTATTTATTTATTTTACTGAGGATTGAGCCCACGGCCCAGGCTGGTCCTGAACTCACTATGGAGCCCAGGCTGGCCTTGGACTCACAGCAATCCTCCTGCCTCAGCCTCCTGAGGCGTGCACCATCACGTCCAGTTTATGCGATGCTGGGGAATCACACTCCAGTATTTAGAGCTTGCTAGCCAAGTGCTTTAACTGCTGAGCCATACCTCCAGCCCCCCACCCCAGTTTTTTGTTTGTTTGCTTGCTTGCTTGCTTGGTTTTGTTTTTAAGACAGGGTTTTGCTAAGTTGCTAAATTGCCCAGGCTGGGCTCAAACTTGGGCTCTCCTGCCTTCCTGAAAGTAATCCTAGGGTTACAGGCCTGTGCTACTGGTACTAGCCCTAGCCCAATTTTTCAGTTTTGATTTTGAGGCAGGGTCTTGTCAAGTGGCTAAATTGCTCAGGCTGGGCTGAAATTTATGATATTCTAGCCTCAGACTCCCAGAATGCTGAGATTAACAGGTCTGCACCACCAGGCTCAGATGGACTCACTTTAGACAGGAGGTAGGACCTAGGAACTGAGACCTTGTGGAGCTAGCCTCAAGACTGTCTCATATTCTTGTTCCCCGAGGTGAAGGGCTGGTGTCTTGCTGTGTTGAGTACAGTTGTGGGTGCAAGGGGCAAGGTGAGATTCAAGGGGGCAGTTTTGTTTGTTTGTTTGTTTTGAAATGATAAGAATACAAGGGTATAAACTTCCACTAATCAGAAGGAGTCCCCAAATGGGTTGTTTGTCTAGGAGTTTTTATGTTAGATGAATAGAAGATTTTACTAAATTGACCTTAGGGTCTTCCATCCTAATTGCGCCTTAACACATTTAAATAATAAATAGTTCTACACACAACAGAGATATTTGTATACCCATGTTCATAGCAGCACAACTAACAATAGCCAAAATATGGAAGTCACCAAAATACCCATCAACAGACCAGTGGATACACAAATTGTGGCATTTATACACAATGGAATACTGTGCATCTATAAAGTCCAACAGCATGGAGGCTTTTACAGGTGAATGGAAGAAACTGGAGAACATCATGCTTAGTGAAGTGAGTCAGAAGCAGAAGGTGAAACATCGAATGGTCTCTCTGATATGAGAGTCCCAGATCACAACTCCTATGGAACTTAAAATGAAAAACAAAATGAACCAGGGAGGTCGGGTAGGGGAGGAGGGAGGGAGGGGAGGGGCAAAAGGAGAGAGGGAAAGCCCTTGTCACCTTGACAAGATACGTATGTGCATAAAAGGCTCAACTCCATTGTAAACCTTAAGTTTCGCTCGTATACATATCAATAAAATGGGAAAAAAAGAAATAGTTCCAGGGAGCAGACAGCTGCAAGCTGCTTCAGGGAGTGATGCTTCAGTCAGATGTCTTGCTGGTGTTCTTGGACGTCTTAGTGCTGAGGCCCCTCCCTCCTAAGTGCCCATAAGCCTACTCCTCGTGCTTCATTCTCAGTGAAAGGCCAGGTTACAATCTTATTCTATTAGCCAAAGGAGATACATTTACTTATTCATTCATTACTATTATTTTGAAATTTTTACTGTATGCTAGGCTAATATTCCAGTCACTTGGGACACATGGCAAAAATGCAAATCCCTGCCCTGGGTTTATGTCTGGTAGAGAAGAAGAAGAAATTGATCGATAAACTAATTTTTAAGTGTATTAAAAGAGAACATGTTTATGGGGGAATCCCCAAGACAGAGAGAAGGGGATCAGGGAGATAATAAGAAATGGCTGTCTTGGCTCGACTCGGAGAAGTGTTCTCTCTTGGGCTGGGGGTGTAGCTCAGTGGTTGAAGAGATTGACCAGAGTATGTATAGCCCTGGGTTTGGTTCTTAGCACTACATAAAAATTAACCAGGCGTGGAGGCACACACCTGTAATCCCAGCACTTGGGAGACTAAGGCAGGAGGATTGATGTGAGTTCGATGCTAGCCTGGTCTACGTAATGAGTTCAGGACTAGTTTGGAATACAGAGTGAGACCCTGTCTCAAAAAACAGAACAATAACAATAAAAACAACAAAAAGGAATTTCTTCTTGCAACGCCCAGCCAAGTCTCCCATGTGTTGGGAGGGAGGTGCCTGTGGCTGTAGCTGACATAAGTTATGGCACTCCATTGATGAGCATCTGTATCATGCCTAAAATTTCACATCTAAAGCTGCAATTTGGGATTTCTGGTCAAGATGGTGGCTGAGTAGGAGCCCTGCTCAATGGCTTCTAACAGGCTCATCCAAAAAGTTGAAATACAGTTAAAAAACTACCTGTTCATCTGGGGCAGGAAGACTAGCTTAACGGTTAAAGTGCCTGCCTAGCAAGCACTGAGTACCTAAGTTTCATTCCCCCAGCACCACATAAACCAGGTGTGGTGGCGCACGCTTGTAATCACAGCACTTGGGAGGCTGAGGCGGGAGAATTGCCATGAGTCCAAGGCCAGCCTGGGCGCCATAGTGAGTTCAAGAGCAGCCTGGGCTATAGAGCGAGACCCTGTCTCAAAAAATAAACAAGCAAACAAAAAAACCCCTATCTGCTCAACTAAGCTTAGAGAGGGAAGAAAGCTCCAGAAATTGAAAGGAGGCCATAGGTAGGGGATGGTACTATAGCTCAGCAGCTAAAGTGTTTGCCTAACAAGCACAAGGCCTTGAATTTGATTCCCTAGCACCACACAAGCCAGGCATGGTAGTGCCTGCCTATAATTTGAGCATTCAGGAAGCTGAGGCAGGAGGGAGGATTGCCATGAGTTGAAGTCTGGCCTGGACTACAGAGCAAGACCCTGCTTCAAAAACAAACAAAACCAAAAAGAATAAAGAAAGAGGAAATAAACAAGACCACGGGAAGTTCAGAAACCCCCAAGATGATGCGTCAGAGGCTAAAGAATAGGCCAGCGTGGAATGTTTCCCCAGGTTACTTGGGAAGGGCTATGGGCAGAGTAAGCAGGTACCAGGTACAGACTGAGGTAAGCCAAGAGCCTGGAGAAATGGAAATTTAAAGCAGTCAGCAGCCCTGGCCTTTAGAAATGAGCCTGTGGATACTGCAACTGCAAATATACTGAGAGCTTTCCCTTGAAAAGCCTTCGTACAGCTCAGCAGACCAGCTCAGTGGAAGTGGCTCTCAGCAGCCATGCTAGGAAGTGACGTAAGCAGTAGCCATTTTGAAAAGAGCCCAAGACTGAGCTGTTTTGGCTAAGAAGAAGCCACAGATGGTCCATGTAACAGGGATCTTGGGAACACTCTGAGTACTTCGGAAGGAATTGGCCAAGAACATTGGCAGAGAGGGGAGAAAGGGTGCGGACCTCCTAGTGACTTGGACTGTAGTGAGTGAGAGCAGGCCGCAGGGGCAGCGGGCCACACCCTCAGAGAAAGAAAGCCAGGACAGATGGGAGAGCTCTGCTGAGGGGGTGGAAATGAACAAGACACTTTGGGGGCCACTGGCCTGTGAGATCTTCTCTGCTGCTTACTCTCAGCACAGAACTCAGTGGGCTTTTGGTTATCCTCTGTACCCTCATGCACATTCAGAGAAATGTTTTGATGAGGTCATTAAAGTGAAGTCCCTCCGCAACAGAATCAGGAGAGACAGGCAACAGAGCACATGCAGAAATGCATGACTCCCCAGAGGCTAATACCATGGACCCAGAAACAGATGAACTTACAGGAAAGGAAATCAAAGAGCCGGAGGAATGGCACAGCAGTTAAGGCATTTGCCCAGCAAACTGAAGGCCCTGGGTGTGATTCCCCAGCACCACATACAGGCACATGCCTGTAATCCCAGTATTTCTCGGGAGACTGAGGCAGGAGGATTGCCATGAATTTGAGGCCAGCCAAGCCTGTGAATTTAGGACCAGTCTGTGCTACAGAGCAAGACCCTGTTTCCAAAAAAAAAAGAGAAAGAAAAAAGAAAAAGAAAAAGCAAGTGGGCTGAACGTACTTTTAAAAATGAAAGAAATGATTAGTGATCTTAAAGAGAAACTTACTAAACAAATAATAGTCTTAACAAATAAAAATATACTGAGTTTATGAAAGATAAAATAAAAAGCTGGCTGAGGTAAAGAAGGCAAAATCAGAAGTGAAGGAACATTTTGAGAGAGAAGTAGAAAAACTAACTGAAATCTAGCTGAAATTTAGGACATGAACAATTTATTTGAAAGCAGGGGAAGTTGGCATGTACATTTTGAGGACAGAATTTCAGACTGCGAAGGCAAGGTTGACAAATGCTGCAATCATGGTTGACTCCAAAACAAGAAGTGAGCAAGGTAGCTGGACACAACAGCTGTTGACTCAAAGAGAACAAATCTCAGAATTATATGTGTGGGAGAAAGAACAAAAGATAGAAAAAAGGTATAAAGAATTTATTAACTGAAATCATGGCAGAACGTTTCCTGAATCTAGGAAAAGAAATAAATACTCAGTTTCAAGAAGTATATAGTATACCTGATAACCTTGGCCAGAAAAGAATCCATGACAACACATTACAATCAAAACTTCAGGAGGTCAGCACAAAATGGGAATATTAAAAGCAATGAGAAAAACAGATATTATTCTACAGAGGCTAGCCCATGCGAGTAACTGCAGATTTCTATATAAAACCTTAAAGGCCAGGAGAGCCTGAAACAAATTCTTTCAAGCTTTGAAAGAAAGCAAGTGTTAATTCAGATTGGTGTATCCAGCAAAACTATCCGTGATTGAAGGAGAGATGAAAATTTTTCATGACAAGGAAGTCCAAAAGAAATATGCAATCACTAGCCAATCATGGCAGAAAAAAACCTGAAGGAATCTTAGAAAGACCGAGAAAAGAGCAGCATCAGAAAACTCAGAGGTAACATTGAAAGGGAAATTGTAACATACAAAAACAAAACAAAATACACCAGAAAAAAACAATGACAAGATTCAGAAAAATCTTACAATAATTACTGTCAATGCCAGTGGTTTTAACTCACCAATCAAAAGACACAGACTGGCAGATTGGATTTAAAAAAAATCCATACACTTATTCCCATGTTTATAGCAGCATAACCAACAATAGCTAAATTGTGGAAGACATTGAAATATCCATCAACAGACCAACTGATACAAATACTATGGTATATGTACACAAAGGAGTACTACTCTTTTAAAAGACAGATAAATTTGAGACTTTTGCAGGTAAATGGATGCAACTTGTGACCATCATTTTTAGTGAAGTAAATCAAACTTAGAAGGTAAAATATTGCATGGTTTCTCCAATATGAGAAACCCAGAATACAGGCATTTTATAGAACTAATGAGTGTGATAGTAGGAGTGGGGGGGATGAGGGAGGGAAAAGGAAGGACAATAAGGAAGGGGAAAGGATTGTACTGATATCACACACACACACACACACACACACACACACACACACACACACACAATAAATCAATAAATACTGGAGGGACAAAAAAACCAAAACCCAGCCATTTATTGTCTGCAGGAGATATACTTCACTAACAGAGAAGCACACAGGTTGAAAGTAAAAGGATGAGAACCAATTATCCATGCCAGTGGAACCAGGAAACAAGCAGGAGCAGCAATACTATTCTCAGACACTGAAGATTTCAAACCAGAACAGAAGAGACAAAGATGACATGTATACTGGTAAAAGAAACAATCTAACAGGAAGATCTCATACTTATATACGTATATACACCCATTGTTGGCATACCCAATTACATAAAACAGAAACTACTGGTCATGAAAGGTCATATAGACCCTGATGTAATCATATTAGGGGATTTCAATACCTCACTGTCAGATATACACAGGTTAACCAGACAAAAAGTCTAACAAAAAAATCAGAGCAAAATCACAACATAGAACAAATAGATTTAGCAGATATCTACAGAATGTTATATCTAGCATCAACAGAATATACCTTTTACTAAGCAGAACATGGAACTTCTCAAAATAGATCATATCCTTGGATTTAAGACATGCTTAAATAAATACAGAAGAGTTGAAATAATTTTCTGGATGCTTTCAGAGCATAGTAAAATGAAACTAGAAATCAAAAGTAAATGAAACCAATACATGAGTAAGTGATGGATCACAGAAGAAACTGGGGAAGAAATCAAAAACTTCCTAAAGTAGTTCCAAATTAGAAAGGAAGCACATCATACCAGAATCTATGGAATATAATAAAAGCAGTTCAAAGAAGGAAATTACTAGCTATGAGTTCACATAGAAAAAACCAGATCAATCTTAAATAAATAATCTAATAATGCACTTCAAAGTCCTAGGAAACAAGATTAAGCCAAATCCAAAAGAAATAAATTATAAGAATTAGAGCAGAGGTTAATGAAATTGAGACAAAAAAATACAAAAGATTAACCACAGATACCTCAGATAGGAGGCTCATAACTAGAATACACAGGGAACTGAAGGAAAGCCCCTCAAAATCAAAGACCTTATTTAAAAATAGGCAAATGAAATGAAGAGGCAGTTCTCAGATGAAGAAGTTCAAATGGCCAATAAATACATGAAAAGATGTTCAACATCCCTAGCCATAAGAGAAATGCAAATCAAAACATCACTAAGATACCACCTAACTCCAGAGAGATTGGCATATATCAAGAACACAAACAGCAGTCAGTGCTGGTGAGGCTGTGGGGAGAAAGGAACCCTCCTGCACTACTGATGGGAATGTACACTGGTACAACCACTATGGAAAGCAGTATGGAAGTCTCTCAAAAGACTGGAAATAAATCTCTCCTTTGATCTTGCTCCAAATAGTTAAAAACAACATGTTCATAGCAGCAAACTAACGATAGCTAAAATATGGATGATACCAAAATACCCATCAACAGACCAATGGATACACAAACTGTGGTATTTATACACAGTGAAATGCTACTCATCTATAAAGACAGCTAGGTTGAAGGCTTTTGTAGGTAGATGGAGACATCTTGAGACCATCATATTAGTGAAGTGAGTCAGAAGCAGAAGGTGAAATACTCAATGGTTTCTCTGATATGAGAAAATCAGATCACAATTAGTTCACAGGACTTAATGTGGGGAGTAGTGGGAACTGGAGGGGATGGTGAAGAAGTGGGAGGGCTGAAAAGGGAGAGGGGAAGAATTTGTAACTTTGCCACGGTATGTATGTGCACAGATACTCAAGATCAATGTAAACTTTATGTTTTGCACTTACACATATCAATAAAATGGGGAAAAATAGAAAAGACCAATGCATCAAAGAGTTGGTTCTTTGAACAGATAAACAAGATTGATGAGTGTCTAGCCAAATTCACAAGAAAGAGGAAAAAATTTACATCAATATAATTAGAAATGAAAAAGGTGAGGGCTGGGGGAATAGCTCAGTGGTTGAAATGCTTGCCTGAGAAGCACAAGGCCATGAGTTTGATTCCCCAGGGCTGGTGGCGCATGACTGTAATCCCAGCACTTGGGAGTCTGAGGCTGGAGGGTTGCTCTGAGTTGGAGACTAGCCCAGGCATAATGAGTTCAGGACCAGTCTCTACTATAAATCGAGACCTTGTCTCAAAAAAAGAAAGAAATGAAAATGGTGAAATCACAGCAGACACTGTTGAAATCCAGAGGAAAATAAAAAAAAAATATTTTGAAAACATATTCCAATAAATCTGAGAACCAGAAGAAATGGATAAATATCTAGACACATATGGGACACCAGTATTGAACCAAGAAGATATAAAAATCCTGAATAGGGACTAAGGGCATAGCTCAGCAGTTGAAGCACTTGCCTAGTAAGCACAAACCCCTGGGTTTGATTCTCAGCACTATATAAACCATGTGTGGTGGTGCGTTTTTGTAATCCCAGCACTTGGGAGGCTGAGGCAAGAGAATTTCCATGAAATTCCATGAACCTAGGTTATATAGCAAGTTCAGGCCCAGCCTGGACTGCGAAGTGAGACCTTGTCTCAAGAAACAAAACAAAATGAAAACAATCCCCGCCCACAAAAAACATGAATAGACCAATAACTAGGGATAAAATTGACACAGTAATAGAGGGACTGCCAACAAAGAAATGTTCAGTACTTGATGGATTTGTTGCAGAATTTTATCAGAACATCAAGAAAGAGTTAGCGTTAATGTGTCTCAAACTTTTCTGCAAAATTGAAAGAGAAGGAACACTGAGAAACTCCTTCCTGGAAGCTAGAGTCACCTTGATTCCAGTATCAGATAAAGACTCATGGGAGCCCATGTGGACGTCTGGTGGTATTGTAGTGGGCCACGCCTGAGATTCTCTCACAGAAATATGCGAGTGAGTGCTGGGCCTCTAGTCCGCAAGTCCCGCCTTCTGCCTTTTTTTTATTGGCAGAGTTTATGGTCTTTTTGATAAAATCTAAGGGAGCCCTCTATTCAAATAAGGCAGCATGGTGGTTTGCTTAAATCAGATTGGTGCAGGGCCAGGCCAGTCACCATGACAGAGCCCTCTTCTCCCCTCCTTCCCATTGTCTCCCTGGCTCATGTATGGTGTAAGACTTGTGAAGTTAGGAAGCTCTCAGGGGAAGGGAGCCGGGCGAGATATGTGGTGATTGTTACTCAGCAGCACATGAAAATGTGCCCCTCACCATGGTGGGTGAGTTAAGGCAGAAATTATTATTCCCTTCCACCTTCCAAACCAGACTTTTAACCAGCCAGTGAATGAGTCATTAATAACTGAATTTTCAGCTAATTTATTAGCCAGAGTAGTTAATCCCTGCAGTCTTAGTAATAGTTCCATCAAGAGTTGTTTTGCTGGAAATGAGTGTACAATATAAATAACATAAAACCACCCCCCTTTTGTTTTTTACCTAATACCATGTTTACAGTTAATCTGTTTGTGTATGCCAGCCTACTGGCTGCATCTAGCTATTTAGGTAGCCAGTCTACATTTTTTGACTGTGGACCACCAAAACAACACTTACTTAAACATTTTTGCGACTTGATTTTTTAGCCTTGCTTTATTGGGAAGCCTTCAAGGAACCCCAACGGCATCTCTATATACATGGGATTGAACGATCCATGTGGGGTTGCGAGCTCTCAGCTCAAGATAAGGTTGGGACTTGAGAAGGCTGAGGGGGTTGGTATACCGGCGAGAAGGGAGCCGACTGGACCAACATGCAGGGTCCACTCCAGTCAGCTGAGAGAATCTTAGGCATGGCCCACCACAACACCACCAGACGTCCACACGGGCTCCCATGAGTGTGAACTGGTTGCTCAGTGCCTCAAAGGCTCGCCTTCGTAACATTAGGACACATTTCCTGTGAACTCTGACTCTTCCTTCCACCTGGAAAGGTATGAAGTATAATTAGTGTCAGAGAGAGGGTGTCTGGTGACTCTTTGAGGCTTTATCTTAGGCACTTGACATCTGAAAACAGCAGTGGCAGGGTTGACAGGACTTACTGCTTCAGACTGTGCCATTCTGAAAGCGTATATTTCATGCCCATAGGGCTTTAGGTCCATCTGGTTGAGCTCCTGGCCCTTCTGTGCCATCCATTCCTTTCCCCATAGCCAAGTCTTGACCCTACAGAATTCTCTGGTCCTGTTGTTGTAAGTCCTTTATAACTTCCTTACCTGAGTCCTTTTGTAGCTCACACTCCTTAGTGAAGTCACAACAGAGAACCTGACAGGCATCAAACTGTATAGTTAAGGTAGTTTTCTGTCACACATATGGTGAAGATGTGATCGATACCTTTTTTTTGAGACAGGGTCTCGCTCTGTAGCCCAGGCTGGTCCTGAGCTCACTATGCAGCCCAGGCTGGCCTTGGACTCACAGCAATCCTCAAAGCCTCCTGTGTGCTGGGATTACAGGCTTGCGCCCCCACGCCCAGCTTAGGTGGGGCTGGGGAATCAACTCCGGTACTTAGCGCTTGATGGAGCGCTTCCCAGGCAAGCGCTTTAAACCTCTGAGCCACTCCTCCAGCCCCTAGCAATCCCTTTTGTAAGGCCCACATTCTCAGTGTTAGTTTTGTGTTGTCGGGGTGGGGGAATTGCTGGCCACTGTAGCTGTCCCGGTTGCCAGGAGCACTGGGGAAGGTCTTTCCCAGTTTTGTTTGTTATGGCCCAGAGTTTGGGGTCTAGGTCACCCCTTGGTCCCCGGGTCCCCGACTCTCTTATGCCAGTTTAGAAAAGAGCAGACAGAGTATGATGGAAGGCAAAGCTTAAAGCTTGTTGAGGCAGGGATGCAAAAAAGCTCTCAGGTGCTCAGATAAGCAAATTGTATTCTTTATCACAAAAAGAGAAATAAAAATTACTGGCCCTACAGTCACTCTTCTCTAGATAATTCTGTCTGAGGTTCAGTGAAAAATTACTTTTTAATTCTTATGTGCATATCAGTGCTATTAAGATTTGTAGATTTGTTAAATGTAAGATTATGTGAGCCTCAGAAGGTTTGCTTCGAAGACAGAATATAATATTAATCACAGGGAAGATGTGATTTCTCGGCCTTTTGTGTGACACTTAAGGAAACCTGGTCTGACTTTGACCAGGTTCTAAAGCTGCTCTCAAGTATTTAGGCGTGTGTAACTTTAGCTCCATAGGGTTCACATTAGACAAAGCGACAAGCTACACATCGTTTAAGACATGTATGTGCCATGCTGACTAACAGAGACTGCATCCCTTAATCTCGTGAGTTGGAGAATCTGGAGAAGTCACTTCCATGACTAGAGAAACAAAAGCCCATTATGCAACTGATTGGCTTTCTTTTTTCATGAAGAGGGCTTTATCCGGTTGTCCCCTGTGCTCAAGGCCAATTGTGATATACACATATTAACAGGCGACAGACGAAACAAACACATGAGATGTTTTAGCCAAGTTCTGACACTTTCATACACTTTTAGGTTCCACTTATAGTATGCTGTCATTTATTATCTTCTATCTCATTGCCTAGGACTTCCAGTTTTCTATGCTAAAATAATGGTTGCATCAAAATGCCTTTAAAGGTCTCAAAAGCGAAACAAAATAGAACAAAGTAACATTATGGCTTGATCTACCCAGTCTTCATCAGAGCCAAATTTGGGCCAAAAGACTGAAGGTTTAGCCCAGGCTGACGCTGCTAGAGCGTGCACTGTCACACTGTTCTCTGAGCCTGCTAGGTGGGCCTGTGGGCTGCTGGCTGGTGGCACACTGAGCTCTGGGGCCACTGTGCACTGAGAGCCATGCTTCCTGAAACTCGGTTCATCTTTCCTGCCTTGAGCCTGCCCTCTGGACCCAACTCACAAAGGGCCAGCCTGGACAGGTACAGGGCCACCTCATCCTTCCGTCCCTTTGAGTTTTCCTGTGTATTCACCAGCCCCACCCACACACACACTGGAGGTTTCTCATGTGCCCCACGCCCTGGAGGCACGCAGCTTCTCACAAGGGAGGTCTCCTCTGTACCCCCAGCGTCAAGGCTAGTTGCGCAAACCCTTACCCATCCTTCTGCCCTGGACGGTGGATTACCCAGGGGATGCCAGAGGGAACATCCTTATTTCCCTGGTTCCCTAGGCCTAGCATACTTGTTCCCCAACCTCAAACAAATCTATAGTCATAATTCTGGGCTTACTCAAAGTGCTCCATTCTCTGAGCTGGAGATTTCTTGCAAACTCCTATGCCCAGTTCCCTCACACACATGAGGATCCCTGACACCCAGAGTAGGACTGTGTAGAACCGATTTTCTTCCTTGATTTGTGCGTGATGTGGCCAGGTTGACTTCAGCCTTTTTATTTTTCTTCCAACATCATCTTTATTGTCTCCAAATGTAAAAATCTCAGGCTTTTCATGACTTCACAAGAAGTTGGAACTTGCAAGGAGAGTGGGCCACCGCCTGAAAAACCCGGCGGGTTGCCTACCCCTCTACAGATGTAAATCCAGAACCGGCCTCCAAGCTAGTAAACGAAGGCTCACTTGTCCAAACAAAGGGTCCAAACAAAGGGCGCAGTGGCACGGAGAACGGAAAATGAAGGGTTTAATAAATGACTCTGCCAGGTGGCTGCCTGCTTCCTAACATGGGCATTGGCTCACAGAAATTGTGAAGGTGGGGGGTTATCTCTAGTCCACAAGCTCCTTCTTTTTCGTTTTTCATGGGCAAAATTTGATGAAATCTAGGAGGCTGAAAGGTGACTTGCTTCGTTCTCAGAGGTTGGATCAGGGCCAAGCTGGTTGCTGTGAAACAGCATTCGTTCCCCTCCTCTCCTGTGTCCCCTTGGTGCACGTCTGGTGTAAAACGTGGGAAGGTAAGAAAGCTCTCAGGGGAAGGGTAGGGAATGGAGGGGACATTCGGTCGCTGTATACAGTATCACATGAAGAGGCATCACTCACTGTCACTCACAAGTGGCAGATTCAGAATCTGAGCTCTGGTGTGGTCCTACATCCACATTTTCCCCTTCTTTGGGAGTTATGCAGGAGGTCAGGAGGGCGCAGCCTCAAGGGAGCAGACCTGATGTAAGGGCGTCGCTCCGATGCCTGTCAGTTCAAACCACGTTTAACTGAAAGGTCTGGCCTCAGTTAGGGGCTAGTAAAGGTTAGAAGACAAGCAGCCTGTCCCGTGTGGGCAGGGACGGGTGAGGGCGTCTGCCCTTGGCCTGTGCTTTTGCTTGCCTCAGTGCCTAGGGCAGCCTCTTGCCCTGAATTGCATTCTGGGCTGAGGATCCAGGTGGGGAGAAGGCTGCGCTAGAATGGCTCCTGTGGGTGTGGCTGATAGGGATCAGCTGCTCCGCCTGCCTGGCTGGGGGCTTCCAGAAAGGAAGACGTTATCAGTAGGTTGGAGAATACAAATAGCACTCAGGTGAGAAAGAGAGAGGCGGGGAGGAGTCAGTTGGAAGGAGCCCATAAGGAGAAGGACATCGGGAACCCAGATCCTGGCTTTGCTGTTGAGCTGGAGAAGGTTCGTGTAAGAGCTCCCAGAGCAGAGGGGTGAAGGCGGGGTGGGTGCAGGGCCTTGGGCCCACATTTGGAGAGGCCCATCCTGCCTAGTTTGGGGTAAGGGCTGCACATTTTACTGCCTCCGGGAAGGCCTTAGTGTGGGGGGAGGCCATGGTGGTGGGTGCTTCGCAGCCATAGCCCAAGGACTGAGGGATACCAGACTTCTAACAGGTTTGGGGGTTGGTTAGCTGCGACCAAGGCATCTGCCTAAGGGAAGAAAACACGGAAAGAGAGGCACTTCCTCCCTGCCTGTCTCTTCCCTCCTGTGCCCCTCCTTCCCCATTGTGTGGGAGGGCAGGCGAAAGTGCCTCTGGCATTGTCCTGTGGGTGGACCAGGAGTTGGGACTGCAGAGGATTTTTCAGATTTCCCTGTTTAGGGCACAGCCAGCTGGCAGGAAGCAGGACAGAGGTCACTTGAACTCAGACCACACATCTCTGTTAAATACATCAGCTTTTAAATCAATCTTTGTTCAAAGTCCAGTGAGTTCCAAGACTAGAGTCCCCAGCAGAGAATTCCCAAGTGACAGAGCAGCCTCTCTTCCTTCCAGGTACAGGTAAGAACTGGCTTGTGTCCTCCTTGTTAAAAGTGCAGCCCACCTGGGCTGGATCTGCCTTCCCCCCACCCCCACCCCTTTTCCTCCGGAGCAAGTAGCTGTCCGTCCAGGGCAGAAGAGAGGTCCGTCCACAGAAAGAGGCCATTATCCCTTTGCTGGTGCCTGGGGAGTGCAGTGCGAAGGAGGGGCTGCCCGCTCACTGGGGTGGTTTCTGTTACAGATCCCCGGCCCTTGAGAGGAACTAGAAAGCTGATTTCAGGAAAACTTCCAGGCTCCTTGGGGTAGTGAGACAACAGACTTTGCGGGTCACTGGGGAGATTCTCTGAGGACTTCCGTGCTGTGTCCTGTGCTTTGGGTGTCAGAGAAGACGGTTCTATAGGAAGATCTTCATGTGAGAGCCTTCCCACTAGGTATGAATCAGGCATCTCTCTTCTCTCACCATGTAACACTAGGAAGTGAGGGAAAAACCAGATTTCTAGGCCGGCTGACAGGTTCTATGTTTTAGAGTTTCTGAGTCCGTGGACCATGTGTAAATATCAAAAATCTTACTCTGAAGTTCTCAGCTGATTCAAATGTGCGAGGGAGTTTGGGAACCACCGGTGGCTGGTTCCCTAAGCGGAAGAGTCGAGAGATGTGAATGGCTTCTACCTAAGGGCTTACGAGCTGTGAAGACCCCTGGTCTGAGTAGGATCTGGCTAGGCAGACTCTAGGTTGGCCTCCACAGGGGCACTTGTCTCTTCTTCCTTAAACAAGGCCCCCAAGTCTTGGTTCTGTATCTAGAGGACACGGGGCCCCGGGCACCGTCGGCCATGGCTGTCCAGTTGCATGGAGGCTCACATGCTTTCCCACAGACAAACCTCAGGGATTTTGTGTATTATGATTAAGCAAATTGTTCTTATCTCTGATTTTTCAAATGATATTTGAACCATAAAATATACTGTTAATACTCATGTCTTATGTTCATAGACCACAGGCTGGACAGCTTCTCATCTAGGGCAAAAACAGGAATTCTGGAATACAAATGAAGAGAGTTTTAGGCTAGTTGTTTGGAACAGGCCGTTAGGAAGTCACTTAGCCAACTGGAACCTCAGCTGTGTCATCTGTTACATGAAAGCCTGCCACCCTCTCCCCAGGCAGATGCGTCCATCTCGGTTTGCATCTGAGGTCCACAGCATGGTAGTGAGGAGTGTTCCTGCAGTCTGTTGGAGACCTTGTCCCAGTCTCAATCCCACTAGGCCTCCGTTTGCTCACCTCTACCTGGAGAGACCAGACTAGGTGATAATTGACATTCTTCCCAACCCACCAGCATAAGGTGCATCCTGGTGCTTTGAGGCTGGCTCCTTCTCAGCTGGGTATGAATTCAAATATTGTCTCCTCTCTAGGAAAAATGTTCTAAAAACAAAAACACCTCAGGGCCTTTGGACTATATTTCATCCCCAGCTCAGTTTTTGGTTTTGATTTTGAGTCAGGATCTCATTAAGTCACTGAATTGCCAAGACCAGGCTTGAATTTACACTGTTCCTGCCTCAGCCTACCAGAGTGCAGGTATTACAGGCCTATGTTACCAAGGCCTGCTAAGAAAGACTTTCTAAATTAGCCCTTTCTCCCTCCCTCCATCATTATCTTTTTAAAAATTAATGTGCTTTTGTGGTACTGGGGATTGAGCCCAGGGTCTTCTCACTGAGCTACATGTTCCGTATTTATTAGTTTATTTTTGAGACAGGGTCTTGCTCTGTATTCCAGGCTGGTCCTGAACTCACTAGCCCAAGCTGCCCTTGGACGCATAGCAATCCTTCCACCTGAGTTCCCAAGTACTGGGATTATAGAAATGCACCAGTACTCCTGGCTAATTTTTATGTGGTGCTGAGGAGTTGAACCCAAAGCCTCACACACACACTAGACTAGAACCTCCTTAGCCATTAAGCTACATCTATAGCCCCATTTTAAATTTTTGATTTCAAAACAGGGTCTTTCCAATTAACTAAGCTGCTGGGCTGGCCTCAAACTTGCTACTCGCATGCCTCCACCTTCCAGAATGGTAGGATTACACCTTGTACCACTAAGGCTGGCACAAAACGTCCTGTTTGTCACTTTTGACAGATGCTAAGCCTTAAGAGAGCAGAGATTTTATCTTTTCTGTTACCTGTCATATTCCCGGCTCTTAGAACAGTACCAGACACAGGATAGACGCTCAGGTATTTGGATAAGTAGAAGTCGGTGTGGTAGGAACAGAGCTGGGAAAATAAAACTGGTGCTTTTGACAATCTTCCCTTCAGGAAAAGAGGCAGAAGAACTCTGCTACTGTGGCGGGTTGTCTGAAGTCCAGAGAGTGATCGTACGGGTATGGGGGGTATGGACTTCTTTGGTCACAACTTGGTTAAATGACTCTCAGATACGGTACATGGATATTTGAAATGAATAGTAAGGTAGAGCCATACAGATTTTCTCGAAGATCTCAACAACTCCTTCCCTTGGTCCTTGAGGAGGGACTCACCCGATTTCCTCAGTCTCTTTGCCTGGTGAATGTTGCAGTGGCTAAAGCATGGGCATTGCGGTTAGAGACCCGCCAACCAGGTAAGTCTCCCTGAGCTGCAGCTTCTCGATCAGGCAAACAGGCCTAGTAGGACCTAGATCTCACTGTTCCAGCGTTTGGATAGCAGAGTAAACACAGCACCTCACGCATCTTGTGTGCTCTTCCCCAGATGCTCTTCCGATAGCTTTGCGACGGGCTTGACTCAGAGCCTGAGGAAGCGTGGCAGTGGCTAGGGTGTTTAGGAAACCCTGAATGGTCTCTTGAATACTTGTCGGCAGCTATGGTGTATTTGTTCTTGATTTGAAGCAGCTATTGTTTTCTGAGGCACCAAGCTTGGTTAGACACAAAAATACTTGTGTTCACGAAGCTGGGCAGGACCAAGGAAATATAGGGCTAAGCGACCCAGAAAAGCCCATGGGCTTTTCCTCCATTGTCCTGAGTACACAGTAGATGATGTAAGAGGGGTGGGGCAGGGCATGCTCTAGTGCTTACTCTTAAACTCACTTTTTTCCCATGGTGCTGGGGAACAAACCTAGGGCCTTGTGCACGCTAGGCAAGCACCCTCACCATTGAGTTAGGTCTCCGAGGGAACCTCTCTTGGAGGGGAAACACACCATACTCAAGCTTTCTGCAATCTACAGGACGGAGTGCAAGATGATGCGTCATGTAGCTGATCTACTGTGGGCTTTCCGAATTGCTTATCACTCCATGAAGATACCTTGGGCTGTCCCTTCTGCCTGTGTCCTTCTGCCTCTAGCTCCACGTTCCTGTAACACATTGTGCCTCTCATAGCAGGGAAGTGGGGTAGGTGGTGGCAGGGGCTGAGACCCAGCTAAATTAAATTTCAGACTCTTGTTTATCCGAATAGCCACCTAAAACCAACCCAACCTTTTCTGTTTTTTTCCCCTTATGAGTGTATTGGATCACTAGTTTTAACTTAGAATTCATAACAGGGGCATTGTTCAGTGTATAAAGTGCTTGCATAGAAAGTACAAGGCCTTGGGTTCAATTAGCCAGGTATCGTGGCACATGCCTGCAGTCTCAGCACTCAAAAGGCTGAGGTAGGGGCACTGTCATATGTTCTAGGCCAGTGTGGATTACAGAATGAGATCTTGTCTCAAAATAGTAATGAACAGTACATAAACTAGTACCTAGAACCTAATAAGAGCTCAACAAGTCTGTATTAACTATAAGAAAATATTTAAGGGGCCGAGGAATAGCTCAGAGGTTAGACCACTTGCCTAGCAAGCTCAAGGCCCTGGGTTAGCTCCCCAGCAGCACATAAACCAGGTACGGAGGTGCATGCCTGTAATCCCAGGATTTGGGAGGCTGAGGCAGGAGGATTGCCGTGAGTCTAAGGCCAGACTGGGCTACATCGTGAGTTCAGATCAGCTTGGACTATAGTGTGAGGCCCTGTGTCAAAAAAATTTTTTTTCAAATATTCCACATCCTTGTTCACTGCATTCTCTTGGTGATTCTTCCCATTGGACTCTGGCTCATTTGAGGGACACAACGGTAAGTGTGGGTTGAGCTCTATTACCATGTACCACTGAGGGTACTAAGTATATCTGATTGGATATAAATGATACTTACAATTTAAAAGATGGGGTAATATTTTAAGACTACAGTAGTCAGGGAAGGATTTGTACATAATCTAAATTTTGAACTGTGCCTTGCTAATAGGTCTTGAATTCATTCAATTGGAGAAAGAGTTTACTTAGCACCTAATGTAATTCTGCGATCCGAGCGGGAGGGCAGCATGAGTGCCCAGGCCCAGAAGGACAAACTCAGTGCCCACTAAGCAGCAGGGCAGCGCCTGGCCGGGCTGTGTTACGCTGAGCCACAGGACTGGCACTGAAGCAAAGAGTCTGGATTTTTGTTTCTTGCATGATATTTTAAGAGACTGACATGGTGAAAGCATGGTGGGGAAATTTGTCTTTGGGCAAGCCAGGAACCTGGAAGGAGGAGGGCTCAGCAGGCCAGACTGAGGAAAACAGGGAGGGCTGGAAATGCAAATCCCAAGTGGTGTGTAAAGTCAGGTGCTGATCTGGAGAAACGCTTGGCTCCGCTGCCCCCATGGCTTAGCTGCTTCCGGTCCCTGTTCTAGCTGCGGCATAGGGTACTCTCTCTCCTCGGTGCCTCTGTTTCCACGTAGTGCTGACTCCAGATCTCTCCGAACTTCTACAAGTCTTAGGTAAGCAATCAAAGTGTGAAAAGCCTTGAACTCCAGACCAAAGTCCTGATCTAGAGGACAAACTATTCTTTATGGTGGCTGGGATAGGAGGGGGCTCGGTGCCAGCAGGCCAACGGAACTTTGAGATAAGCAAATTCTGTTCCTTATCATAAAAAAGAAATAAAAATTACTCACTGGTCCTGTGATTACTCTTTAGATAATTCTTAATGAAATGCATTTGTTAATTTATCACTTTTGAAATCTATTCCTGGCTAAGACCAAATGGTATTTATCACAAGGAGGAAGTCCGGTTAGTAAATACATATTTTAGGGCCTTGTTTGTCCTTCTGATTTTTTTTGACAGCAATTATTTAAAGTAAATATACTTGGGGCTGAAGGAATGGCACAGTGGTTAAAGCATTTGCCTAGCAAGCACAAGGCCCTGAGTTCGATTCCCCAGCACCACATAAAGCTGGGCATGGTGCCCCACCCAGCACTTAGGAGGCTGAGGCAGGCAGATTGTCCTGATATCCAGCCTGGGCTACACCAGTGAGTTCAGGACCAGTCTGGGCTACAGAGCAGGACCCTGTCTCCAAAACAAACAAACAAACAAAAGGTAAATATACGTGATGCCTGGCCTGGTGGCAGGGGCCTGTAATCCCAAAACTCTAGAAGGCTGAGCCAGGATGATTCCAAATTTAGCAACTTAACAAGACCTTGTCTCAAAATCAAAAATTAAAAAAAAAAAAAAGCTGGAAATGTAGTGTGCAGGCCCTGGGCTCAATCACTGGCATGCTCACATACCTACAAACCTTAAGTGTTTGGCTTTCCACAGATGTTACTTTTTATTTATTTATTTAGGTCTTATTCTGTAGTCCAGGTTGGTCCAAACTCATTTTGGAACCCAGGCTGATCCCAAATTCATGGCAATCCTGCCTCAGCCTCCTAAGTGCTGGGGTTAACAATCATATGTCACCATGCCTGGCTTGTATGGTACTGGGGAACTGAACTCAGGACCTTGTGATTGTGAGGCAAGCTTTCTAACCACTGCACTATTCCTCCAGCCCAGATGTTGTTTTTTAAAGAAAGGGGCTGTAAATGTATTATCTGGATCAGAAGTATAAGATTTATGCTCTGCAGAAAGATGAAATTAAATTGCCTTTATCTCTTCCTTGTCAGGGACATTTGTCAGCACCAGGTAAGATGCAATAAGATTTGTTATGTGCTTTTAGAAAAAACCCAGCCTGTACCAAGGCTCTGAAAGAGAATCTCTGCCTATCTAGGACTGGGAATTTAACATTCCATTGTCCCCACAGAGTGAATTTTTCTAACAGAAGTTCACTGACTTTCTTTTCTTTCTCATGACACAGATGTAAGCAAATGCTGGAACAACAGCATTCCTCAAAAAGTATACACCTGGTGAAACACCAGGTGAGATTCCTTGCTAAAATCCAAGTGTTTGCTAGGGCAGCATGGAGTTCTGTGGAAGGTGAAGGTTCCGCTTGCACACTACTGGACAGTTCCTCTCTCTTCTCTTACCTCAGTGAGACAGACACAATTTGCTCAATGGTTACAGCCTAGGTTATATAATCAAGTATCTTTTCACAGTTGTAGTAACTAAGGATAATGTTACTGACCAGCCAGTTTTCTAAATTGTTACTGTTTAGCAGATGGTTTGGTGGGTGGAGCTTATCCAGATGCCTTGTGGGAAGATGTTTTCTTTGTAGTCTGATTCCAGCTGCATAATTGATTTCTAATTACTAATAAATGAAATGCTGACCAAGGCTGGGCACGGTGGAGAACGCTTATAATCCCAGCACTCTGAGAACCTGAGGCAAGTTCTAGCCTAGAGAGGGAGACTTAGCAGGACCCTATCTGAAAATAAGTAAAATGAGGCTGGGGGTGTAGCTGAGAACGAAGGCCTTGGGTTCAGTTCACAGCCCACAGAAAAAGGGAGACGAGTGGAGTGGGGCCGAGTGTAGGCCCCACATGGCGAATGTTTATGGAATAATCTCACAGTGTCCTCTACCTAGAAAGCCACATTCCGATGGCCTCTCCCTGCTGATGGCAGTCCTTACAGCTGGCCAGACTGGTGACTACCCCCTTCTTTTTTTTTTCTGCTTCCAAACAAATTGCCTATTTACCCTGTGTCCTTTCTCTAATCTTCTGGAAATTCAGGGTGCTGTTTGAGCACACTGCCTGAATACCTCCGGCATCCACAGCGCACACGTGGGCCAGGTGTGTCACCCATTCTAGCCTCCCTGTCTCCTCTGTCCTTCCATTCCTGGGGCTCCTTACTGTGACAGCATACCTGCTTGCAGGCGGTGGGATGATTCTCTGGCCACCTTTGTCTTAGGTTTCTGTTTCTGGATTTTTGAACCTCCTTGAAACCCAGCATTAGATTCTGTTATTCATTTATTGAGACAAGGTTTTGCCCTAGTCTGGACTGATCCTGAAATGCTCCTGCCTCAGCCTGCCAAGCGCTAGGATTACAGGCATGTACCACCACACCTGGCTATGCTATCTTGTAATTCTCTACCTTTCAGACTTACAAGATACTTCTGGAGCTGGGGAAATGTGAGTTCATTATTTGAACTCTGATTCATGGAGAACAAAGTCTTCAGCCCTGATGTGTTGGCAGCTAAAATTAGCTGTGCACAGACGGTCCCAAGTTAGCAGTCAGATCTGCTGGTTTGCTAACCAAGTGCCTGTCCTGTTCTCTAGTTCATAATATCCTTTCCTGATGAAATCACAATAGAAAATGGGAGTCTTTTGCATCGGGTCCCAACCGGAGGGCGAGCAAATCGCTTGCTTGGAGTGGGCTTTATGCTTAGGTCCTGTGCCTTGGTACTATCCCCATTCTAGCACGAATCACCTTTACTGCCCCATATGTGTCTCCTGTCCTAGGGGGACTTCCATCTTCACCTCACAAGTGCCACTAGCAAGGGATTAAGACTTAGTTTAGTTTATCCAGTAATGGCAGTGTGCACCTTTAATCCCAGCACTGCGAGGCTGAGGTAGCCAATTGCAAGTTTGAGTTCACCCCGAGAAGCTTGGCAATTTAGTGACTAAAAAATAAAATGAAGGGGCTGGAGGAATGGCTCAGTAGTTAAAGCGCTTGCCTAGCAAGCGCTCCGTCATGCACTAAATAACCCGAGTTCGATTCCCTAATACCACATAAACCAGATGTGGTGGAGCACGCCTGTAATCCCAGCAGTGAGGCAGGAGGATAGTTGTGAGTCCAAGGCCAGCCTGGGCTGCAGAGCGGGACCCTGACTCAAGAAAAAAATTTTTTTATAAAAGGGCCAGGGATGTAGCTCAGTGTAGAAACTCCAAGTTCAATCCCCAGTACCACAAAACAAAGCTAGATTTGGCTTTCAAGCCTGTGTCCTTCCTAATGGACATTATCCATAGCAAAATGCTGGGGAAGATAGAAAAATACACAAAATTTCGAGGCTCCCCTCTGTGCCCCTCCACCCCCAGCCCGTGTGGCTCCTCTCCCTATCCCCACTCTTGCTTTTCCCGCCAGGGTCCCGCCATCTGCCACACCTGCTTTGGGGTACTGTAAATCTAGCCTCTGGTTTTTAAACATGTCAAACCTCATATAGGGTGAGAATTAGTCTCTGCTTTTTTTTTTTTTCTGATGATTGAACCTAGGGTCTAGGCTTTGTACAAAGTTTTATTCAGTTCCTTGACCCCTGTAGTGAAAAAGCACTGTAGCCATTAGAAATCTTTTTGTCAAGGGTTATAAAAACCCAGCAGCTTCCTCTGTTCTGGTTTACATGGCATTTCTTAGAAGTTTGAAATAGATGCCAGTTTTTAAAAGGTGAGGACTTTTGACATAAATCTAGATTTCTGGATTTCCCTGTGAAACTAGGGCTGGCATACCGGCCTCTTCCTCACAGTAGCTGTCTGTTGGCTCCAGGCTGCAGCTGGTCCACAGTGCTTCTCTCTTGGGCCCAGTTGGAACTCTGATGTCACACTTTTGCTCCCTACTCTCAGAGTTCCCAAATCGCTAGATGACTTCACAGGAGAGATTAAAGCTGAATGAACTGACCTTACTCCCCCTCGTTCTCCCTACTTCTCCCTGCCCCAGTCGTCGAGGTACTATACTTCATCGAGGATAACCCCGTTTCTCGTATTCTCCATACTGGCCTTTGATAGACAGCATGCTGACAGTTTTCTTAATATTAGAAACTCCACGCCCCCTTAAGCTATCCCAGCCCTAGCGCAGCGGTTCTAAGCTGCATCCATTTGCTGCCGGTGTTACCTCATCTCTACTTGCCTCTTAATTCCATATCTGGCCTGCACTTTCCTTTTCTAAACTTGGTGCATTTTGGCTTTGTTCTCCAGCAGCATTAGGCACTGTTAAGGGTCCTATCTTGAAATTGTCGTTGACCTTCTGGTTTCTGTCTAGATGTCTTGCAGGGTTTGACCCTTCCTTGAGTATTCTCCCTTTGGCTTTCGCTTTCCTGCCGTGTACAGATGGTCCTAAGCGTGGATTCCAGCCCCACGTCTCCTGAGCTCTGGAGAAGCTCTGCCTTGTCCTCTGATTTGAGCCTGTCCCAGAATGACTTTGCCATCTCATTCCTCAAGACAGTACCATTGCTTTTTTTAAAGGACGATACAACCTTTTGCTGGTATTACTTCTCTGCCCCCTCTTGGCAAGAACTATGTATTTTTTGACCCCTTTGATTTCCATATTCTCTGAGTGGCAGGATGACTCATAACATGATAGGGCTGCTGCAATGAAGTGCTATAGGGAGCTTAATAAAATGGAATATTATTTCCTCAGAGACTTGGGAGCCTGATTGCAGGTTTGGTTCCTCTGGAGCCTCTCTCCTTGACTCGTGTATGACCCCTGTGACCGCACGTGGTCTTTTCTGTATATGACTGCATCTTTTCTTCTTCTTTTTAATATGAACATATCACAGAAGTCCAGTTAGGATAGATGTGTACTCTTACGACTTCATCTAACCATAGTTAACATTCTGAATTCAGCCATGTAGCCAATTAAGGTTTTGATGTATGAGTTCAGGGTCACAATTCAGTCTATATTAGAAAGAGAATCCTGGGTTGGGAAGTAGGGAAAATACTAAAATTGGTTAAAATAGATTGAGCAAAGTTTATAAATTCAAGGGAAGTTGTAAAACTGGCCCATGTGGATAAGCAGATGGAATAAGTATCTGCAGAACTAAAATCATTTTTGCAGTCTGGATTTGAGAGGAGCCAAAAGTGCAAGTACAGCTGTGTTCAAACCGAGTGCACTCAGCAGACTTCCTGTGTGTGCGTGCCATCCCACCCAAGAGAGTCGTTCCTGGGGGCAGAGAAACCATGCACAGAGAACAGCGTGTGTGAGGAGAGCAGACAGCAACAGGACAGAGCAGCAGGCTCTGGCACGGAGGACGTGCTCACCTGGTTCTCCTGGACACTAGGCCTGGTGACGTCAGTGTCTTGGACATCTGTGCTGTCGCGCCTGTTTAGTCTGACACCATCCTTGCATGGAGAAATCTCAGCAGGCGGGGTTAAGGAACTAACACAATCAGTCATCTAATTCTCTTCGCAGTTCCTCTTCCTTGGTCACCTTTGTTCTGTTTTCACATCTTCTAGGCTGGATCAGGTACTTTATTTTGTGTAGGGATCATCACAACAGCTTCTTACCCTCCTCCCTGCAGGACGTCTTTGTCTCAGTTCATCCATTCTTGACTCTTATCACTCCTCTGTTTAAAAGCTGAGTGGTGCCCACTGACCACCAAAGTAAGACCAGGCCCACCAGGCTGGTAGTTAAGCCCTTTCGAGTCTGTTTATCATGCCCAGTGTCCCTTCTGTTGGCTCTGTTGCCAGCTCTTCCTTGACCATGACCAAGAACTTGCATATGCCATCGTGTCCACACCATTCTCTGTGTCTAAAGTGTTTCTTCCGAGCTGGGTCTGGTGGGACACCTGTAATCCCAGGACTCTGAGCCTGAGGCAAGAGAATTTCAAGTGTGTGCTCAGCCTGAACAACTTAAAAACTTAGCGAGACCCTGCCACAAAATCAGAAATGAAGAGGGTTGGGGATGTAGCTCAGTGCAAAAGCCCTGGGCTCAATCCCTAGTGTGGGAAAAAAAGGGAGGGTTTCCTCCTCCTCCTGTTTGTGTTGAAATCCCACGCACCTGCTGTTAAGGCCTAAGTCAAGTCCTACGTAGTGAGGACGCTCTCTCTCATTTTCCCATGTTGTATTTGCAGCATCTGCACTCTGGCCCCAGTGGCAGTAATTTTGATACTAAAATTTAGCCAGATTGAACTACAAAGTCTCTTGAGGATGAAGATGGTGTTTTACTTTATCCCATCAAGTGCTTCTCGGTATTCTGCGTCCAAATATGTGTCAAACCTATGTTGTAACGAGCAGATGAAATCAGGTCAGGCTGGACTGTCTTGATGTCTGGTGGGAATCTGAAGGAACCGTAGTCACAGTGCTGAACAGGCTTCACTTGATACGGTGTGCTGGTGGAAGGTAACCAACTGGGGGAAGGAGGAGGCTGGCAGGGAGGAAGCTACAGCCGTGCCGGCTGTCACTGCTGTCGCCCAGGGGATCTCAGGATGAGGGCTGAAACCACAGGTAACTCGCCGATGCGGCTTTTGGCTTGAATGGAGATGGAGACGTCACCGAAGAGCGGCGGCGGGTGGGGATGCCGTCGCCATTCGGGGACTTAGGTTGGAAAGTGGAACCCCCCGAACATTCATAGGCTACGGTTGTTTTTGTCTGCTTGATTCTATATTTGCCTGGCTTAGAAATTAGAATTTGAAGAAGAAAGTAGAAGGCATAAACTTTAGACTCGTACACACCCTGCAGCACTGGCTGGGGTACTCGCTGTGGGCACAGCTGGTTCCCGAGGACTGCACGAGGTGATGCGGGGCCTTGCCCAGCCAGGCTGCCACCTGGGCTTCTCACAAGGGTGAAATGAATTTGGAGTAGCTGTTAATAGCCCATCCAACCTTGACATTCTTCTGTAACCCTTGAAGGGAGTTATCCCAAGATGGAAGGGGGAGAAGAGGGACTGGGGAGAATGGGACAATTTTTAAGCAGGATTTCAAGTGTGCAGTCAGCTTGAACAACTTTCTTTCCACAAGTTTAGATGTTTTATTTTCCTTTCTTTTTATTTTTTTAACTATTGGAGATCTAACCACCTTTGCACCAGGCTACCTCCCCAGCCCACGTTTGATTTTTGAGACAGAGTCTCACTAAGTGGTCAAGCTGTCGAGGCTGTGCTCAGATCCTCCTGACTCAGCCTCCCATAGTACTGGGATTACAGGCCTGCACCACCAGGCCTGGCAAGGTTTCAAGTCTGGAGGTTCTGTATCAATAGATCTGAAGGGAGACCTAAGCATTCTTTTAATGTTTCTTATTTAATACTTATTTAAGGGCTGAAGGAATGGCTCAGAGGTTAAAGTGCTTGTGCTATGTCAAGCGCTTAAGTACTGGAGTTTGATTCCCCAGCAGCACACAAGCTGGGCATGGTGGCGCACGCCTGTCATCCCATCACTTGGGAGGCTGAGACAGGAGGATTGTGGAGAGTCCAAGGCCAGCCTGGGCTCCATAGTGAGTTCAGGACCAGCCTGGACTACACAGCAAGACCTTGTCTCAAAACAAAAACAAAACCAAACAAACCTAAAAACGAAACAAAAAACAAATTAAGTATTTGCCAGGGGCAACTAGGACTGAAGACCAAACTTGTAAGGTGACCATGGGCATTAAGGGATAATGTGCTGCCACTCCACAGTGAGTTTTCAAATAACAAAATTCATTATTTCCAGCACCAGTTAATGGCCTGCACATTTGTACTGTTCCAGTTAAGCATAAGTGCTCATGCGGATGAGCACAGCTGGCACCATGGGACATGGAGGGACGACTCCTAGGACTGAGGAGATGAAGGCACATCCTGGAATTCCTGATGATTTCACTTCTTTAGGAGTTCCCATTTCTTTTCCTTCCTTAGAAGAAGAATTTGCTTCCCCTGGCTTATGTTTTGTCTGGTTCTAGAAACTTCAGAATTCCTTTTCAAAATAATACCTGGGGCCTGAGGTTAGAGCTCACTTCGTAAAGCAAAACAAACTGTCCGTGATGAAACAAAACAAAACAAAAACTACTTGAAGCTCGCAGGAGTTAAATGAATAACCCTTTTCTTTTGAGCAGGAAATATTTTAGGGAACTCCATGTTCCTGTTTGTGTTTGAGAAATGCTTTGTGTAATTGTCATGTTCCCACTGACCTTGACTCTCAAATATTTTTTAGGAGATTATAGGGTTTAGATGAGCCAAATGCCTTTAAGATCTCTTCCTCCCACTCTCATCCTCTGCTCTGCCATGGTAGGCTTATAAGCACTTGTGTCTGTGACCTTTTTTTTTTTTTTTAATATACTGGGGACTAAATCCAGGCCCTTTACACTGAGCTCAATCCTTAGCCTTTAATTTTTATTTTTGAATTTTGGGACAGTCTCTCTGTAAGTCACAAAGTTGTGCAGACTGTGTTTGAACTAGCATTCCTCCTGCCTCAGTCACCCAGAGTGCTGGGATTATAGGCCTGTGCCATCACCCCTGGGTCCTGTGGGTTTTAAGCAGGCTATGCCTACGTATAACAATTATCTTAGAATCGTGACCTTTTCGGTGTGCCAGCTGGCAAAGCACTTATGTTTTACCACGAGTTCCTCTGTCACCCACACCAGCTGAAAGGTGATCTTTCTCTTTCTCCAGCTGCCCCGCTGAGGACCGTCCTGCGGCTTCCCAGCCCAGGCATACAAACAGGAGAGGAGGGTTTCTGTTATCCTGGGTCAACCAAGCAACCCTTCTGGCTGTTTAGGTCCCAGCTGTGTAACTATGGGCTATCTCTTTGGCATGGTTCTCAGTTCAGACTTCAGGTCTGCAGAGAAGGTGCTAAGTGTAGGTGCGGATGAAGGATCACATGCCGATTCCTGTGATGGACAGCTGGGAGCTGAGAAACCTTGGCCTGCCCTGTCTGTAGAAGAAGCTTCCTGGGTCCCACCATCCATTTCTTTTCTATGAAAGTACTGTAGTGGCTTTAATTCTTTCTACTTGGTGCATGTCCAAAGGTCCCTACTTACCATCTTTGTGGGTATCACCTCACGTTCCTAACTTCAAAAACATGCCTTTATCTTTTTCTTTTCTTTTCTTTTCTTTTTTTTGAGACAGTTTCTCTGTAGTTCATGCTGGTTCTGAACTCACTATTTAGCCCAGGCTGACCTCAAACTCACTGCCGTCCTCCAGCCTCAGCCCCTCTATCTAGTGCTGGGATTACAGGTGTGGGTCACCATGCTTAACCAGTTTCTCGCAGTGCTGGGGGATGGAATCCAAGGCTTTCTGCCTGGGCTACATAGTGAGCTCAGGACCAGTTGGACTACAGGACAAGACCTTGTCTCATAAATCAGATCAACCAAGGGACTTGTGCATGTTTGGCAAGTGCTCTAATCACTGAGTTATGCCCCAGCCCTAGCTTTTATTCTTGATTCATTTTCCTTGCAACAATAATCCAATCCATTTTTGGAAGAAAATGGGGTCTAAAGGTAGGAATAATATGCCTAATAATTAAGATTAATGGGAAAAACAGCCTCTTTGGCCCTTGCCTCTGAGCCTTTCCTGTCATCTGCCAATGGGTGCTTTGTTCTTTTTCCCACAGATAAGCAGCTTAGTTGCCAAGTTGACTCCTTCTCCCTTACGGCAGTTCAGAGAAGGTTGTAGCTTTCTTTCCTTTCCAGTATTTTGGCTTGATAAGCTGAAGAGTATATCCTGCTGAAGATTTAATGGACTCCAGCTTTAGGTGATTGTCATATGTTAAGAGAAACCCAGAGCTCTCTACTAGTTAGCTGTCTGTCTGTCATAGCGGCCTGATACCTCGATTGCCTCAGGAAGGAGTGAATGGGTGGGGGTGAAGAAAGAAAGCAGGTCCTTAAATGCCAAGATCCTTCTTCCTGAGCTCCAGTGTTCCCGAGTCCCAGGCAACCCTTATGGAGCAACATAACAAAAACCTGCTAAAGCAATTGATCTTGGCCCTTTAGGGGTCAGCGTAATACCAAGATGTGGATTAGGCAGAGAGATAGGGCTAAAGTTGAACCAGAGCCCAGCCCTCATGGCTCCTAGGTAGAACCATCTTCCTATAACATTACAAAGGAAACAATTTGGGCCCCAAGGATCCCACATAGGAACAGGCATTTGAGTCCAGCCCAGTGGCGCAGGCCTGTGATCAAAGCACTTTAGAAGACAAGCAGGAGGATCCCAAGTTTGACCCTTGCCTGGGCAGTTTAGTAACTTGGCAAGACCCAAAATCAGAATAAAATCTCACATTTCTTAAAATCAGAAAAATAGGCTGGGATATAACTCAGTGTGAAGGCTCAGGGCTAGATCTCCAGTACCACATAAAAACAAACAAAAAAGTAGACATTTAGAGTACTGGGTAACTGGCCCCATTGGCTCAGTTGAGTTAGTTCATCCCCCACACCTCCAGCTGGCATTAATCTGATAGTAGCTGAGCTGGGGGCAAATGAGACGTGGTAGGAGACAGTCAGGTCTTAGAGCAATAGCTCTTTCCCCGCTGATACGACAGCGTTTCTGTATTGCCAATGGTATGAACTAGCTTTAACTCTAGCTTCAGGCACGAAGGTAAATGGCTCAGTGTGGTGGTACACAGATGTAATCCCAGCTGCTCTGGGAGTTCCGACCTAGGGCAGGAGGATTTTAAGTGGGAAGCCAGCCTTGGCATCTTAGCAAGACACTTGTCTCAAACTGAAAAGGGGTTGTGGGGGAGATGAGGGTGTGGCTCATGATAGAGCACTTGCCTAGGATGTGGGAGGCTCCGAATTCAACCCCCAGTTCTGGAAAAAACAAAACAACAAAACAATCTCTGACCTTAAGTGCCTGAGGCAGGTCTGAGTGATTTTTGGTCAGGCTGTTTAGAAACTTTGACCAACCTACGAAACAAAACACAGCCTGAGACTTTGCCAAGATGTAAGTAATTTGCACCTTCTTGTATGTCAGGCTTTTGGGGCTCCAGTGAGACACATGTTGTCCTTTCTATGTCCCCAGACACAGGCCAGGTCATACTAGTGAGGAAGTTTCACTTTTTGTCTGGCCTATGAGGAAAGGATTTCAAAAGCCTATGGTTGATACCTCAAGGTGTAAGAAAGAAAGCCAAGTATATTTAAAATGAGAATTTATCTGTTGATCAGATAGTTGTATCTTTTGATAAAAACAGATCTAGCAGCCTTTCCCCCACTCATTTATAGTTATGATTACAATTTCGTGGTACTGGAGTTGTAGCCAGGGCCTTTGTACTGAGCTATGTCTCTATTCTATTTAAAATTTTTAAAAATTTGTGTATGTGTGTAATTTTTTTGTGGCATCAGTAATGAAACTGAGGGCCTTTGTACTATGCTACATTCTCAGCCCATTTTTGGTTTTGTGACAAGGTCTCATTAAGTGGCTGTGTTGCCCGGGTTGGGCTTGAACGTGTGGACTCCTGTTACGGCCTCACAGAGTGCTAGGATTACAGGCTCCTCATTCAGGGCCTGGCTTGCTTGTCTTCCCCCGATATTTGTTGGAGGTCCCAATAGTTTCTTGCTGTCGCGTCTGCGTAGTCATCCTTGCCTCTGGTGGTGGTATTGCTGGACCTTGCCAAGGCCACATGAGATGAGGGCGTCGTGGGTCAGTGGAGGCTTCTCGCCCAGCTTGCGCCGCCCTCTGTCTGTGGGTACAAAGGCCGGAGATGGCTATCTCAGATCGCGGCAGCGTGGCATCTGTGGACCCAGGGCCCTTTGACATCTGCCTTCCCTGCTGTTCTCTCTGTACTCTATGCAGTCACCTGTTCTTGTTCTTCCAAGAAGGAAAGGGTAGAGGATGCATCCTCTACTGTGCAGGTAGGAACTGGAGCAGAGGACCTAAGGACTCGCCCTAAAGGAAGTTTAAGTAGCTGATGACTCTTATATTTCCTTCTTAAAATTTTTGGACCATGTGTATTTCTTTTCATTAACAGTCAAAGAGGAGTTTTGTTTAAACTGCTAAAACTTAAGCCTCTGTGTGTGGTACCCAGTTGAATACATGGGTCTGAATCTCAAATAAAAAGCTCACCTTGCCGGACCCAGTGCAAATTACTTACGTCTTGGCAAAGTCTCAGGCTGTGTTTTGTTTCGTAGGTTGGTCAGAGTTTCTAAACAGCCTGACCAAAAATCACTCAGACCTGCCTCAGGCACTTAAGGTCAGAGATTGTTTTGTTTTTTCCAGAACTGGAGGTTGAATTCGGAGCCTCCCACATCCTAGGCAAGTGCTCTATCATGAGCCACACCCTCATCTCCCCCACAACCCCTTTTCAGTTTGAGACAGTGTCTTGCTAAGATGCCCAGGCTGGCTTCCCACTTAAAATCCTCCTGCCCTAGGTTGGAACTCCCAGAGTAGCTGGTACTATATTCCTAGTACCTTGGAGGCTGAGGCAAGAGGATCACAAGTTTGAACCCACTCTGAGCAACTCAGCAACTTAGTGAGGTTGTCTCAAAAATTAAAAATCAGTAATGGGCTGGGGATATAGCTCAGTGCAAAGGCCCTAGGTGCAATCCTTGGTACTTCTTCCCTGCCACCACCACCACACAAAACTTCGACCTTGAGGAAGTAGATGTGGACATCATTAGCAGATCCTGAATGGTGGCCTGCTAAGCCCTGAGGTGGCTACACCGGAACACAGGAGATTAGAATTGGAAGGACGGGATGGAAGGAGATAACGAGCAGGGTTCTCTGATTAGATTTTTTTCCCATTTATTCTCTCTCTCTTTTTTAACTGCAGAAATGGCCACCAGCTTCAATGCCCGAGAATGTAAACTGTCCAAACAAGAGGGGCAAAGCTATGGCTTCTTCCTGCGAATTGAGAAGGACACCGATGGCCACCTGGTCCGCGTGATCGAGAAGGGCAGCCCAGCAGAAAAGGCTGGCCTGTTGGACGGGGACCGAGTTCTCAGGATCAATGGTGTCTTTGTTGACAAGGAGGAGCATGCACAGGTAAATGGGACATCTGGGGCCTCTAAGACTTCTTCAGCCTCCACACCTCCTCTGCCAATTAGGATCTGGGGGGTCGGTGGAGGATGGTTTCTTCCTGCCTGCCACTGGCATGAGTTTATCCTTACACTTTATGTTGGCCAATTAAGTCCCCTAGATTAAACCAAAAGCTGTAGCATGTTTTTTTCTTTTTTTTTGAGATAGGATCTTATTCTGTAGTTCAGGCTGGTCCTAACTCATTATGTAGCCTCAGCTGGCCTCAGACTTATAGCAATCCTCCTGCCTCAGCCTCCCAAGCTGGGATTATAGGTGTGTGCCACCACGCCTGGCTAATTTTTTTTTAATGTAGTTCTATGGGATTGAACCCAGAAAGTTGAATGCTAGGCAAGTGCTTTAACCACTGAGCTGCACTGCTAGCCTTGTAGACACTTTTCGTAGGGGCAGTGCATTGCATGTTTGCTCCTATGCTGGGTAATTTTACATTTATGATCTTACCAACTCCTTATCACAACCCCTTAAGGAACATGTTGCCACCTCTCTGACAGGGAGGCTAAGCGCGTACAACTTGGCTTGCTAGTATCCAGTGAATATATGAAGGTGTCTGGCCTTTTCCTTTTCACTACTTCGTGCTACCCTTATAGGCTTGGGTAGCCCTCTTGTGCCATATAGCAACACTCATCTCTAGAAAGTACTGGTCCTTGGGATAGCTCTGTGGGTTCCAACAGGGGCCCATCCTAATGTAGCCCTGGATGTGGGAGTACTGCAGGAAAGGTGGCCGGGGTCTGCCCTGGTGCTGGTCAGGCACCAGAAGCTCCAAGGTCACATGGTGAGCCAGGTGACTAGTAGTTCCCTTTTGCAGTCGACAGAGCGTTATTAAAGTTGTTTTCGCCTCCCCTTCTGCCTAGGTGGTGAACCTAATCAGAAAGAGTGGGAACTCAGTGACATTACTAGTTCTAGATGGGGATTCCTATGAGAAAGCCATGAAAAAGCAGGTAGACTTGAAAGAGTTGGGTCAAGGCCAGAAGGAACTGGACTTGAGTGAAGAAAAAATGGCCTCTGTGGTGAACGGAAGAGTGGAGACTTGCACTCAGCCACGGCTCTGCTACCTGGTGAAGGAAGGCAATAGTTATGGCTTCTCTCTGAAAACCGTCCAAGGTGAGCTTGCGGGCAGGGCACGGGTGCTGCTCTCCAGAGGAGAGGTGTTACAGGCCAACACCGTCTGCCTAACTCTTCAGTGGCTGCAGAGCTCCCATGGTAGGCTTGCTTGCTCTTCAGCCCGCTCTCTCCCTCCACTGCGCAGTTGTGCAATGAGGGATCAGAACCTGGGCAGCTGCAGGGGGAGGCGGGGCTCTGGGCACTCCGGCCCCCTTGTGTTTGTCAGGATGACCTGTCGAGGCCAGGGTGTTAGAGGGCTGACGTCGCTGTGTCACTCTTTTCTAGCTCCTTAGCATGAAGCTAGCTGGAGGGGAGGCAAGACAAACCAGGGTCTTCACAAGAGCCAGATTTGTCTTTTCATCACTGAGTGCCCATGTGGCCATTTGTTTGATTTTTTCTCTGGGGTTGGTGGGTGGTGGTGGTGGTGGTTTTGTGTGTGTGTGTGTGTGTGTTACAAGGGGATACATCCCTCGCCCACTTTTATTTTTTTCATTTTGAGGCAGGGTCTTATACAGGTGTCCAGGCTAGGCTTAAACTTCTGATCCTCCTAAAGTGCAGGGAATGCCAGTCTGGCCACCACCAGGCCTTGCTACAAATTCTTGAGCACCTACTGGCATGGCAGACTATACTCCTGTGACACTTCTGTAGTAACCGCAGATGTGGCCCTGCTTCAGCTGTCCTGAGATGTGTCCCTCACTCCCTACAGTACATAGCTGAAAAGTCCTGACAGTCTAGCAGCACAAGAGGTCCTGTTCGCATAATCTTAGAGGCCAGATTGGCCTATTCCCAGTGTGCCGCAGTTCTGCACCAGATCCCCTGGGATACATTAGCTGCTTAGTTCCGTCTCTGCTACTGCCCCTGGCCAAGGTTCCTTCTGGTACTCCAGAGGCACTGGAGGTTGGTTATAACTGGTTTGTGATACAAGGGCACACTGATCATCGTTTAAAAGCTGTTACCAAGGTTTATTTAACCTGTAGCAAGAGATATAAACTAACTATAAAAGAGAGCTCTCAAGTTTTCCAGTTGTAAACACAATAGGGTAGGTAGCCAAAGGCAGCTTGATACTTCTTAGAAGTCCATTTTTAGTAAATTGGTAAAAAAATTGGAATTTGACTTTTTGCTAATGTGTATGGTAAATGGTATGTATTAGCTTTATGAAGAAAATGATTTCTTCTGACATCTGTGAAACATGGTGTCCCCAGGTGTGGCAGTGCACACTTGTAATCCCTGCATGCTGGGAGGCTAAGGCAAGACGGGAAGTTCAGCCCAGGAACTTGGTGACTTAGCAAGACCTTGTTTAAAAAAAAATAGCAGGGGAGATAGTTCAATGTGAAGGCCCTAGTTCAATTCCCAGTACCACAAAACAACAAAAATCAAAACACAAAACAGGACAGACAGGCCTATAATACTGTCATTCTGGGAGGCTGATGCAGGAGGATCACGGTTTAAGCTCAGCACAAGCAACGTAGCAACGTGTGGGGCCTTGTCTCAAAAACAGGGTGGGAGGCACAGGGATGAAGCTTAGTGCCAAGGCCTAGGATTTGATCCTATTACTACAGACAAAACAACCCCTAGGAGAGAGTGCTCAAGGAGGCAGGAATCAAGTTATTAATTTTTACAGTACTGAGGGTTGAACCCAGGACCTTAGCGCTAGGCTATATCCCCTACCTTTAATTTTTTTGAGACAAGGTCTTGCTAAGTTGCTTAAACTACCCATGCTGAGCTTGAACTTGTATTCTCATGCCTCAGCCTTCTGGAGTGCACGTGTGTACCACCATGCCTGGGTACCTTACAAGTAATTTTTACTGTCATCGGAAACTACCTTTTGCCTAGATTGAAATATTAGTATTATGAGAGATTCGTAGCTTTTTTTGCAGTATGAGGGCTTGAGCATAGGCCTTTGCTCTGAGCTACAGCCACAGCCCCTTTTTATTGTTTGAGTCAAGGTCTTGCTAAACTGCTAAGGTGACCAGGCTGGGCTCTGACTTGTGATCCTTCTGCCTCCGCTTTCCACTGACATTTAAGTAGCACCTGTGTCAACCTGCCTAACTGTGGCAAGCTGCTCCCTCCCTTCTGCACCTCTGGCTTTGCTTCAGTGACTCCATGGTATGTGAGGGCCGGTGGCCTGCTAGAGAGGGAATGGACAGATGCCTTCTCACCCCACACGCGAGGATCCTGATACAGCGGGATGCTGCATGGGGCATGCTGGGCACACTCTGGTTCCAGAGGCCAATGCTTCCTGAGTTTATGTGGGCTGTGAAATTTTACTCAAATCAACAAATACCTGCCGAGTATTAACTTTGTGCTATGAAAGCTGCAATGTGGATTCTAGGTCAAAAGCCTTGGGCTGAGTTAGCTCTGAAATGGAAAGTTCCGATTTCGGCGTAAAACTTTCTTCGGGGCAAAACTCTTCAGCCGTTGGCCTTGCGGTGCTCCGTGCAATGGAGTCCACCCCCGGTCTCTTGCAGGCAAAAAGGGAGTATACATGAGTGACATAAAACCTCACGGTGTGGCCATGAGAGCTGGTGTCCTGGCGGATGACCACCTGATTGAAGTCAACGGGCAGAACGTTGAGAACGCCAGCCATGAGGAAGTGGTTGAAAAGGTACCCCCCGCCTCAGCTGCCCTCCTCACCCTATCTTTACCCTCTGGAAGTGGCAGGAAATTGAGCTCAACTGCCTGGGCTGGACTCAACCTCAAGGGCCCGAGTGCCGGGATGACAGGCCTGTGCTGCTGGTCCTGGCTCCACTTAATGTTTTGAACTGTGGTTGAGTCTGGATAGCTGAAATCACAGAAGTGATACTCTGGGGGG
>PVKB01006195.1:0-70610 GCA_004027205.1 Ctenodactylus gundi | reverse complement strand
TCTGACCCAGCGACGGTGGGAGGAGTAGACTGGCTCGCCCAGGTTGTTCCCATATCCCGAGACGCCTTCAACTCGGCCTCACGTGAAAGTGGTTACGGAGCAGCTCCGGAGTCATTAGGGGCCTCGCCCGAGCGCCCCGCCCACGGGCGGCCCTGCGCCTGCGGGTGGGGCGTCGGAAGCCGCCAGCGGAGCCCGGAACCCGGGCGCGCCGGCCTCGCGCCTGCCTGGGCGGCGACGGGTGGGGACGAGCCTCTCCCGGTGCTCGCGCCCTGCGCCTGCTCTCTCTCCAGGTACCAGGTACGGACTCGGCCTTCGCGCCTGTGGGCGGGCCGGGTGGGGGGGGGGGTGTTCAGACGCAGCGGGTGCCCCGAGGGGCTGCAGAGCCAAGGCCGGGATGGGGTCGGACCCAGATCGCGGTTCGCCGGGCTGGCACCTTGTGCCGGGTAGGCGCACAGACAGCGGCACCAGGCCGCAGCGGGATTGTAGCGCCCCAGCCGCTGGCGGACCTGTGTGTGATGGGGACACTCACCGGCCGGTTCCATGTGCCAGGAGCTGGAAATACGGGGCGAGTAACCGCAGGGCGCCGGAGCTGGGGTGCAGATTCGGGCTGGAGGCCTTCCAGCACGAGGACGTCCTGGGTTCAGTCCCCAGCACGGGGCGGCGTGTGGGGAACAGGATGGAACGGGTGGTTGTCGCTAAACACAAAATGCCTTGGCAGCCTAGTGGGGTGGCACGTGCCTGTAATCCCAGCGCTCAGGGAGGCTGAGGCGGGAGGATCATGCGTTTGAGCCCAGCCTGTGCAATTCAGGCCCAGGATACTCACTCCTCAGTAACAAAAAAAAAGGGGGAGGGGAGCAAAGCTGAGAGTGATTAACAGGTAATTTCAAAAGTGTGAAAGCCAGGAGCCTTCCCTACGGGGGCACAGGGGCCACAAAGCCGGGGTCTCAGCTCCTGCAGCTGCCGGCGAGGAGCTGCACAGAGCTGGGATCCCCTCTGGGAGCAGTCGCCCCGGGCTGCCCCCAGGCGGAGGCCCAGCCTCAGCCTAGACAGCTCTGTCCGCCCCCCTTGACGCCTATGGCGCAGCGCCCCACACCTCAGACACCCTGAGCCCTGAGCGAGTGGAGGTGGCTCCCTCCTCCCTGGGGTGACTGACAGCTGTTCCCCTCAGGACATGTGCCCCCCACCCACCCCCATCTGCCCCAAAGCCATCCTGGCCGTGATGGCGTCCAGGGCAGCAGAGAGAGGAAAGAGCGCAGGTCCCGAGGGAGCAGCTGGACCTAGCCAGCAGGTGCCGGCAGAGCCCCCCGGAGTGGGCGATGGGGCGGGCGCTGAGCGCTGAGTCGGGCTGGCACAGCGGGAGTTTATTCGGCCCAGGACACGGGCTCCCGGGGGGCTCCCGGGAGGCGGCCTGGAAAAGCCTGGACCCCACAGAGGCGGAGCTGCAGAGCTAGCGCAAGCGGTGGGGAGGACTAACAGGCTGGCGGGTGGCCCGTGTCCCACGGCGCAGCACGTGCTGCTGCTGCGGACCGCGCCGGTGGGGACCAGGCGGGAGCCTGAGCACGGGCGCGGGCTGTGACCCCTCGAAGTGCGGCGAGGCGCAGAAGGGTGGCCCGGAGGAGGCGCTTAGGAGAGCCCACAGCGCGGGGCAGAGCAGGGGGACCCGGCATCCTCCGTCTTTTTGCTCGTTCTGTGTGCGGGGACTCCTGCCCAGGCCCCGTGCTGGGCAGGGAAGGGCGCTGACGCTGCGCGGCTCGCCCAGCCCCTCGGGCGATCCTGGTCTCAGACTCCCGGGTAGCTGAGAGCGGCGCACGCGACCAAACTCGGCTAACGGGGTTCAATTTGTGACCTACTATTGTACTATGTGGCGTTTCTTCCTGCTGCGTTTGGGTGAAGATATTTGTAGGGAGGGAGGACAGCTCAGGTTCCATTCTCCAGTATTGCCAGAACAAATTCGCTTTAGAGATCTATTTTACCTACCTACTAGTTTTTTCCCTCAAATATCTACTAGCTTTTATTTATACCATTTTTTCCCCTTTTTACTGGTTGCTCTCAGGTGCTCCCACAGGTCTCCCTCTTCTTAGAGTTGGTACTGCCCCCTGGTGCCCATGAGAAGGTTCCTTCCGCTCTCGGGACCGCGGTTACCTCACAGATACGCTGAGAAGCAAGCGGCGCCCCACAGTGTCGTAGCTCACGGTGCTGCTACTGCTTCGTGCAGTGGGGTCGCCATCACAAGGACTGGGTTCCCTGGGACCCCCGGGGTGGCCATCGCCCCGCCCTTCCCACGCCAGGGCCTGATATCCCACCTGCCGTGGATCCCCCTGTGCGTCTAAATGCCCCACCCCCCCTCCCCCCCAATCAGTGGCTGTCGCTGTCCCGCCAGGGCACGCTCAGGATCTATGGCCTGTCCCATCTCTGCGCCTGGCCCGGGCACCGACATCACAGGATCTGGTGTCGCAGAGCAAAGTGATCTCGCGCTAGCCCCAGGGCCCCTTCTCAGGAAACGCCCCTCCTCGAAGGGCAGTGCAGCGCAGAAGCCAGTCTGGACCCCGAACCAGCTGCTCACTCTCCTTTGAGGCAGGAATTCCGTCAGGGCACCGAAATGGCTGCAGAGAATATGGGAAGAATTCCTTACAAGGCTGCACCACCAGGCCCAGCACAGAAATCCCTTAGGAACTGCCAAATGTCCTTTTGCCCTTTTAGATTCTGAGTGTTCCCTCGGGGGCCTAAATCATGTGTGAAATTTGGGAAAGAATCTTAGAAGAGGTAAGTTCTTAATTTAAACGGGCTCCCAGCCCAAGGCGGAACGTTCCCTGGTATCACTGCTACCACAGTGCCAGGTTGGTGTCCCACAATGTCGAAAGACACCACGGATGAAGGAGGCAAGCTGCAAAATGGGTGGTTGATTTGAAAAGGTGAGGAGAGGGGCTGCCCGCTTCCACTAACTATGGGTCTGAAGTGGGGTGCCAGCGGGGCTCCTGGCCCAGGGCGTCTCGTGGGTCTTGGAGAGGACTTCAGCCTGAGTGGCGGGTCTTTCTGCCTCTTTCCCTCTGGTCGAGTGTCGCCCTCTCTGCTGCACACAGGCATTGGCCTGTTGTGTGCATGACCATGCTGTCCATGTGGGCTTTTGGCGTACCCCAGGAATTGTCAGGCTCTGGGCAGGTACAGCTGGAGCACCTGCAGACATTCCGGCAGCGTGTCGGTTCATCTGTGTACAACAGCAGGGCCTGGAAGGGCTCTTCCTGTTTGCTCTCGCTCCCTGTTTTTCTCTGCCTTGCCTTTAGGACCTCCATTCTGCTCTGTGGACCCCTGTTCCTCTCCTCCTACACAGATGTGCTACCTCTCATCTCACCCCCACCCCCAGGAAGAACCCCAACTGCTGTTCAGGGAGAGGCGGTGATGACAGCTCTGGCTGGTTCCTGTTAACAGGGGCTGTGGGTGGGGCAGCAGGACAGGGCTGGCTCAGCAGGTGTGTCTAGGAGCTCCCCTCTCGTCAGAGTTCACGGTACAAGCTGGGAGGCATGTTAATCATTGGTTCCACCTGAAAGGCCAGTTGAAGCCTGGTGGCAACTAGGCAGGCAGAGACACATTTTACTATTGAGATTATGTGGACTGAATTGAAACACCAAAAGCACGATAAGGATGTGTCCCCAGAATGGGAGCCCCAAGGTGGGCTGAGAGAATACTCGGGTGCTGCAGCCCCCTGTTGAAAGGTGGAGCTGAGATGGTGGCTACTGACTTAAGTGATGTGTTTTAAACATCTATTTTAAGTTTCCTGCAGCTGGCTTTTTCAGGGTGGTGAAGTCTCTAAAGTGCTCCTCCCTGCCAGGCTTTGATTCAGGAACGATGGATCCAATTCACAATTCCTGGAATTTGGAGAACAAATAAGTAGGCTTCCCCCCTTCACATCACTACCATCCTCATTATTTACTTCACAGGAGTCTGTTAAGTCCTTTAAACAGATCAAAAAACCAACAAGAAAAAAACCAAACCACACAGCCCTCCGTCCCCACCACGCGCTCCGCAACACCACTTGAGCCTTTGGCCACGTGCACCTTTCTGTCATCTTTTTCCATTCAAGTAAAATGGAAAGGCCAAAATCTCATCACATAAAAATCCCTTCTTATCCAAAATATTCTCCTTCTATCTTTCCTTTACCCCTACCTTTCTGCATGTCTCCTGCTTTCTTACCGGTTACTTTCTCCTATGCTCCCTTTTCTCAAATACTACACGAGTTCACAGTACTAGAGTAGGGAGTCAGTCTGCTCTGATCTTAGAGCATGAGACAAAACGTTCGCTTCCGCCTGTTGTGCCAGTGTCAGTGCAGGTCAAGGCTGGGTCTCCGTAAAGGGGGTAGGAGAAACAATGGCATAACCAGTTCGTCCTTTGCCACATCTTACATAGGCACTAGCATCAGTGACCAGATCACAGCTGAGTCATCAAGAGGCTGGTCTTGCAGGCCCTGTTAGCTCAAGTGGCTTCCCCGGGTCAGTCAGACGATATCGAGACGCCTACAAACAACTCGGTCATATGTTTCTAATGAATCAGAACAACCAAGTTCAGGAGAAAGAAGCAAAGTGACAGGATTGAGATGAGATCCTTCAAATCCTAACAGAAAAGTCACTTGAGGTGTACGGACAGGTGGTGGAAAGGTCATCGTAGAGAATTCTTCTACAAGAACAGAAGAAGCTCTTGCCCTGAAATATCTGCTGTCCTTGGGCTGCAGTGTCTAGCCACCTAGTAAGCATTTCACAGGCCTTTGAACAGGCGCTAGATCTGGGAAAGGGCCCATCAAGCCAGCCATGATGTTCACAGATAGCCTGCTAGTCAGGGTGGCAGTCTAAGACAGGGACTAGTAGGAGGGAGGATTTTAATGTTTTCCTGGTCCTCCAAGGAAAGGGAAATTTTTACTCCCAGAAAAGGGGAATTTTATCTTTTATTTTCTTTCAGAATGTCATAGAAGTGTAGCCATTAGGCTACAGACAGAAATCCGTAGCTGACAGTCTATTAACTTTGGGTAAGCACAAAATTGCTTTCTGAGTAAGAAGATAGACTTTATGGAGAGGGAAAGGCGATTACGGTTTTTAAGACGGTGAAGAGGAGAAACGAGTGTGATATGTAAATAAACGAATTATAAAAAATAAGTTGATCTACGGCCATACCACCCTAAACTGACTGGATCTTGTCTCATCTCAGAAGCTAAGCTGAATTGGGCCTGGTTAGTACTTAGATGGGAGACAGAAAAAGTAAGTTGCTTTCTGGTGGTAGGAGCTGAAAGGGCTTAGGTGGCCCATCTGAAACAGCCCAATGCCCTGGTAGTACAATAAACCTGGAGCAGTAACTGAGCCTTAGAGTTGGAGGCTCAGTCTCCCCTGTCAACCATGAAATTTAAAGAACAAATGCTCTTAGGTTCTGTTAGAAAAGAAAAAAATAAGGTCATCACATATTGTATAATAGCCTCACTTGCCAAAGCTACTTAAGCTCACCTAGGCCTGCCCCAAAATAAGGGGATTAGATACACAGGTATGACCAAAAAAGTAATAGGCTAGGAGAAAATTACTCGCTCTGCAACCCTGAGGAGGAAAGTGTTTGGTCATTGAATTCCCAATGATTCCCATAATCCAACAGGAGTTGGAAGCCAAAGACCTGAAATATGAGATCAGAACAAGACCCTTCAATGTTGAGGAGGAAGCTTAGGTTTTACCCACAACATCCAGAATTGCCTGAGGCTGTCCTGTTGGTGGTCATGGTCATACTGAGAACAGACTGGAGCCTCCGACATCCTCATTCCAGGGACAGATGGCCCTCAAGATTGAGTACCCTTTGTCCTTGGGACAGGAAGTACTCAAGTGTCCCACAGTGCCATGTGCAGGGCAGTCAACCCACAGTAAGGCACCTTCCCGTCCAGTGGCCACCTTGCTGACAAACATGACAGTTGTCTGTCCCTATGTTTGCAAAAATCTTGCCTTTTTCTTTTTTTCTTTTTTTTTTCATTTTTTTCTTTTTTTTTGTCTACCAGCGTTAGTGCTTCCATTTTCATGTCTAGCTCTTGGATGCATTTTGATTTCATTTTGGTAAAAGAGGCTGCTTCATTTTTCTGCCTGTGGCTAGCCAGTTTTTCTAGCACTGTTAAGGAGGCTATCTTGAATCCAGCATCTGTTTTTGGCCCCTCAGTAGAAGATCAGATAATCTCTGAGGGTGGTCAGAGTTGACTTGGCATCCTCAATTCGGTACTTTTGGTTCACCTGTCTTTTGCTAATACCTTTTTTTTTTTTTTAACAAAGCACTGTTGCTTTGTAATATAAATTGATATGACCATGAGATGCCTCTTGCTTTTTTTCTTTTCAGACAGGGTCTCAATTTTGCTATCCAGGCTGACCTCAAACTCACAGCAATCCTTCTTCCTTATCCTTCTGAGTGTTGGGATTACAGGCATGCTTTACTACACCCAGCTTGTGTGGTGAGAAACAGTCGAATCCAAGGCCTTGCACTTGATAAGCAAGTGCTTTATCCACTGTGCTATTGCTCCAAGTCCTCTCCTGCTTTTGCTTTGTTGCTTAGAACTGTTTTGGCTCTTCTGGTTCCATAGGATTTTTTTAATTTTGTGAGAATTTGATCTCAGTATTTAATTGGAATTGCATTCAGTCTGTACATCAGTTTGGGTAATATGGCTATTTTGACAATGTTCTGCCTGTCCAGTAACAGGAGATGTCTTTCCAACTTCTAATATTCTTTTTAATTTCTATCTTTAAGTTATTAGTTTTCAGTAGAGTCTTTCACTTTAGCTAGGTTTATTCTGAGGTATTTATTTTTGAGGCTACTATAAATAGGATTGTTTTTCTGATTATTATCTGTGTGTTGTCATTGTTGCTGTATAGGAATACTTTGATTCTTTGTATTCTTTGTATTGATTTTATACCTTGCTTTTTGGCTAAATTTGTTTATTCTAAGACTCTTTTGATGAAGTGTTTGGGGTCTTCCATGTAAAGGATCCTGTCATCTTCAAGTAAGGATAGTTTTACTTCTTGCTTTCCTAGGCATATTCCCTTTATTCCATTCCCTTGCCTGATTCATCTGGCAAAGCTTTCTAGTACTATGTTGAACAGGAGTGGTGAAGAGTGGACACTCTTGACTTTCTCCTGATTTTAGGGAAATACTCCTAGATTTTCCCACTTAGGATGATGTTGGGAGAGGAGTTGCCATCAAACTTTTATCAGCTTGTGGTAAGATCCTTCTACATCTATTTTCATTAGAGTTTTTTTTAAATCATCAAACAATGTTGCATTTTCCCCATTTTATTGATATGTATAAGTGCAAAATTTGAAGTTTACAGTGATCTTGACCATTTTGTTCTTGTACATATCTTGGCAAGGTTATGAGACCTTTCCCTCTCTCCATCTGGCCCTCCCCCTAAAGGCTTTTTCTGCATCTATTAAGATCATGTGATTTTTGTCCTTGCTTTTATGTGATATACTAACTGATTTATGTATGTTGAACTATCCTTCCATCCCTAGCATGAGGCCAACTTGGTCATGGTATATGATATTTTTAGTAATATGTTCCATTCTATTTACAAGTGACTTGTTAAGAATTTTTGCATCTATATTCATGAAGGAAACTGGCCTGTAGTGTTTTTTGTGGAGTCTTTAATCTGCTGTTAAGAGTCAAGGTGATGGCAGCTTCCTGTTTGGCAGTGTTCCTTCTCTTTCAATTTCATGGAAGAGTTTAAAAAGCATTGGCATTGACTCTTCCCTAAAGTTCTGATAAAATTCTGTGATTAATCCACTCATCCTGGGCTTTTCTCTGTTGACAGACCCTTAATTACTGGCTTAAATTCATTCTTGGTTATTAATCTATTCAGTATTTTTATATCTTCTGGGTTCAATTTTGATATCTCACATGTATCTAGGAATTTATCCATTTCTTCTGAGTTCATTAAAATATAAATTTTCAAAATAGTTTCTTATAATCATGATTTCTCCTTTTTCCTTTCTAACAACAGTGATGTGATTTTTTGTTGTTGTTTGGTGAGTTTGGCTAGAGTTTTATTAATCTTATTTGTCCTTTTGAGAACCAAACAACTCTGATGTATTGATCTTTTGTAATTGTTTAGATATCATTAATCTTTCCTCTGTTTCTTACAATTTCTTTCTACTGCTTTTTTAAAATTTATTTTGTTTTGCATTTGCATAGCACTTTCCTTTCCCATTCTCACCCTCTCACTCCTCCCCCAGTTTCCCTTCCACAATGTCCATCTTGTTACTTCTGTATCATTTACAGTTTTTATGGCTTGGTCTTCTCATATTAGAGAGACCATGTGATGGTTAACTTTCTGAATCTGATTTCATTTCGCTGAGCATAATGTTCTCAAAGTGCATCCATTTACCTACCAATGACCCAAATTTGCTATTGTTAATGGCAGAGTATAATCCATTGTGTATATATACCACATCTTATTTATCCAGCCATCTGTACTCAGGTATATTGGCTTATTCCAAGGTTTGGCTCTTATAAATTGTGCTACTATAAGCATGGATATGCATATATCGCTATAGTATGATGACTTTTAACTCTTTTGGAAAGAGGGTCAATGGGATGTCAATGTTCAGTTTTCTGAGGAATCTCCACAATTAGAGGCTGTACCAGTTTGCAGTCCCACCAACAATGTAGGAGGGTTCCTTTTTCCTCACAGCCTTGTCAGCATTTGTTGTTTTTTGACTTCTTAATAGCAGCCATTCTTACTGGTGTTAGATGGAACCTCAGTGTTGCTTTAATTTGCATCTCTCTGATGGCTAAAAATGTTGAAATTTTTCCATGTATTTATTGGCCATTTGGACTTCTTTGAGAAATGTTTATTCATTTCAGATTCCCATTTTTTGACTGGGTCCTTGATTTGCATATGTTGAACCAGCCTTGCATCCCTGGGATGAAGCCAACTTGGTTAAGGTGTATGATCTTTTTAATAATTTGTTGCACTCTGTTTGCAAGTATGTTATTGAGGATTTCTGCATCAATATTCATTAAGGAAATTGGCATATAGTTTTTTGTTGTTGTTGTTGTTGGGCCTTTATCTGGCTTGGGAATCAAGATGATACTTCCTTCTAGGAAGGAGTTGGGCAGTGTTCCCTCTCTTTCAATTTCACGGAAGAGGGGCTGGAGGAATGGCTCATGGGTTAAAGCACTTGCCTAGCAAGCACTAAGTCAAGCGCTCAGTACCCAAGTTTAGTTACCCAGCACCACATAAGCTGGGCATTTTGGCACGTTCTAGTAATCCCAGCATTTGGGAGGCTGAGACAGGAGGATTGCTGTAAGTCCAAAGACACCCTGGGCTCCATAGTGAGTTCAGGACCAGCCTGGGTTGCAGAATGATACTCTGTCTCAAAAGAAAAATTTTCATGGAAGAGTTTAAGGGGCATTGAAACTAACTCTTCCCTAAAGGTCTGATAAAATTCTACAGGTCATAGACTTTTCTTTGTTGGTAGATCCTTTATTACTTCCTCAATTTCACCTGTGGTTATTGCTGTATTCAGCGTTCCAATATCTTCTTGGCTCAATTTTGGTATATCATATGTGTCAAGGAATTTATTCATCTCTTCTGAGTTCATGAGTTTGTTGAAATGTAGTTTTTCTAAATAGTTTCATATTAGTCTCTGGATTTCAACAGTGTCTGTTGTGATTTCACCTTTTTCATTTCTAATTGCATTGATGTGGATTTCTTCTTTCCTTTTGATAAGTTTGGATAGGTTTATCAATCTTATGTATCCTTTTAAAGAATCAACTCTGATTCATTGATCTTTCCTATTTTTTAGTTTCAATTTCATTGATCTCAGCTCTGATTCTTAAAATTTCCCTCCTTCCGCTACATTTGGATTTGACTTGTTCTTGTTTCTCAAGGACCTTGAGCTACATTATTAGATCATTGATTTGATTGCTCTATTCTTTTTTATGTGCACTCATAGCTATAAATTTCCCTCTTAGTACTGCTTTCACTGTGTTCCGCAGATTCTGGTATGATGTGCTTCCCTTGTCATTTGACTTCAGGAAGTTGTTGATGTCTTTCTTGGATTCTTCTGTGATCTATTCCTTGTTCATTAATGTATTATTTCATCTCCATGTAATTGATTAGTTCCTGTAGTAGCTTTTGCTATTGAGTTCTAGTTTTATTCCACTATGATCTGAAAGTATACAGGGAATGATTTTAATTCTTTTGTGTTGATTTAGCATGCCTTATGTCCAAGGATATGGTCTATTTTGGAAAAAGTCCCATGTACTGCTGAGAGAAAGGTGTCTTCTTTGATGTTGGAAAGACTAGTATGTAGAGATCTGTTAAGTCCATGTGCTCCATGGTGTGATTTAGCTCTGATGTTTCTTTGTTGATTTTCCATCCAGTTGTTCTGTCTAGTTGTGAGAGTGGAGGATTGAAGTCCTCTAATATGACTGTATTGATGCCTCTTTGGTCCTTCATGTCCTAGTTTCTGTTATATGTAACTGGGTGTACCCACATTGGGTGCATATATGTTTACAACTGTAAGCTCTTTGTGTTGGAATGTTACTTTTACCAGTATATAGTGACCCCTCTTTATCTCTTCTGATCTGCTTGGGTTTGAAGTCTGCAGTGTCTGAGAATACACAGCTACTCCTGCTTGTTTCTGGGCTCAAGAGCATGTCGTATTAGTTTCCAGCCTTTTACCTTCAGTCTGTGTGCTTCTTTGTGGGTGAAGTGTGTCACTTGTAGACAACAAATGGCTGGGTTTTGGTTTCTGATCCACTCTGCCAGTTTGCAGAGTCCTGCCTAATTAGAATATTTCCTCATCTTTGTCTTCAACATCTAAAATTCTGTCCTCATAATGCTCGAGTTGACTTCTGCTTTCACATGAATTTTTCATATCCCCAATTTCAGCTAGATTTCTAAAATTTCCACTTCTCTATCAAAATGTTCCTTCATATCTTTCATTTCTTTACTTACCTCAGCCAACCTTTTGTTTGTGGCATCTATATGCTCAGTGAGCTTTGTATCCATGAGGGCCACTATTTGTTTAGCAAGTTCCTCTTTAAGCCCACTGATCATTGCTTGCATTTCTTTAAGAATACTGTGTTTAAACTTGCTTATTTGCTTTTTGACTTCCTTCCCTATGATTCCACTTTTCAGAGTCCATGACAATAGTTTCTGGGACTCAGGAGTTTCTGTGTTTGTCCTGTTGCCTTGTCTTCCCATGTTTCTGTTGCTGAGGGATTCACTATAAGGGCCTTGCCGAGAGGTTTCTGTGAATGGGTATGAGAGTGTGTGTGTTGGGGCGGGGGGGAGGGAGGGTAAAGCCAAAAGTTCTGTGCTGGGAGTAGGCAGTGAGGAAGGACTTAGCAGTCTGTTGTTCTCTGAGGTGTTTTACCTCTTCTGTTTTGGTTTTTTATTTTTTTTATTTGATTTATTCTTGTTGCTTCAGGACTTTAAGCTGCATTATTATTTGAGATTGCTCTGTTTTTTTTTTTTTTTTGGTTGTTGTTTTGTTTTATATGTGCATTCACAGCTATAACTTTCCCTTTAGTGCTACTTTCCTTGTGTCCCACAGATTCTGGTATGATGTGCTTCAATTGTCATTTGACTTTAGAACATTTTGATTTCTTCTCTGGTTTCTTCTATGATCCATCCCTTGTTCAATAATGTGTTTTTTAATCTTCATGTATGATATTTGTACTTTCTTTTGCTACTAATTTCTAGTTTTAGGCCACTGTGATCTGAAAGTATGTAGAAAATGATTTCAATTTTCTTTTCTTTCTTTTTTTCTTTTCTTCCTTTTTTTGAGACAGGGTCTCACTCTGTAGCCCAGGCTGGCCCAGAACCCACTATGGAGCCCAAGTTGGACTTGAACTCACAGCAATCCTCCTGTCTCAGACTCCCAAGGGCTGGGATTACAGGCGTGCGCCACCACACCTGGCTTGATTCCAGTACTTTTGTATTTAAGCATACCTTATGGCTAAGAATACTTTTGTAGTTTGGATCTGTAAGTGTCCAAAACCCATGTACCTGTGGATAGTGTGTACTATTGGGAGGTGGGACCTGGGTAAAGGGGCAAATGCTTGGAGATTGACCTGGAGGGGTGTTGTGGGTTTTGCCCTTCAAGTCTTGATTCTCCATTCTGCCATGATAAGCTCTGTCTCCAGCTCCAGCTAAAGGCCCTGGATTCCACCATTTTCCAGCTGCCCAGCCATGAACAGACTGTGACCTTTGGAAACTATGAGCTAAAAATAAATCTTTTCTCCCTAAAGTTGTGGATGTCAGGTATTCTGTTCCAGTAAGGAAGACAGGTACATTCTATTTTGGAAAGATTTCCATGTGCTGCTGAAAGGTATGTTCTGTTGATTTTGGACAGAGTACCCTGTAGATAACTGTTAAGTCCATTTGTTCCATAGGATCATGTAGCTTTGCTATTTCTTTGTTGATGTTGTTGGTCTAGTTGACTGGTTATTTGTAAGAGTGGGCTATTAAAATCCCCTGGTATGACTGTACTAGGATCTATTTGACCCTTCATGTACAGTAGTTTCTGTATTTTATGTACCTGAGTGCACCTACATTGGGTGCATGTTTATAATTGTGAACTCTTCCTGTTGGATTGTTCGTTTCACCATTTTATAGTGTCCGGCTTTGTCTCTTCTGATCACTTTGGATGGAAATCGGCTATGTCTGAGGACAGTACAGCTATTCCTCTTTGTGTCCAGGTTCTAGCAGCACGGAGCATTAGTTTGTATCCTTTTAAAGTCTGTGTGCTTCTTAGTGTGTCTTGCAGACAACAAATGGTTGGGTTTTCTTTATCCATTCTGCCAGTTTGGGATTTCTGATTGGCAAATGAAGACCATTAGCACGGAGAGTAATTATGCGAGCTTTCCTGTCTTCTTTGTTCGATGTGAGTTCTCTATTATTTCTTTTTGTTACAGTTCCTCTTTTGATGTTTCCTTTCTTCTGAATTCTTTCCTGTTGCTCCTTTATTCCTGAGATTCCTTCAAGTACTTTATACAATGCTGGGCTAGTGGATATAAATTTCTTTAAGATTTCTTGTCATGAAAAATATTTTACTTCTTCAAGGATAATGTTGCTGGATATAACAACTTAGGTTGATACTTGTGTCTTTTAAAGCTGGAAAATTTTCATTCCCAGCTCTACTGGCCTTCAAGGTTTGCATCGAGAAATTTGTAGTTATTTGGACAGGCTTGCCTTGGTAGAGTAAGTCTGCTTTTCTTTATTGCTTTTAATATTCTCTCTTGGGGCTGGAGGAATAACTCAGTGGTTAAATCACTTGCCTAGCAAGCTCAAGACCCTGGGTTCAACTTCCCAGCACTGCATAAACCAGGTATGGTGAGTTAAAAATAAATTTTTTCTTTCTTAAGATACGGATGTTGGGTGTTCTGTCACAGCAATGAGTAAGTAACTATGACAGAACTATTGATTATTCAGGAGCATGTAGGTCTCTAGGTATTTGATTTTTCCAAAATTCCTTTTATTAGTTTCTAGTTTCAGATCATAGTGGTCCATGGTCAGAAAGGATGCTTTATATGATTCTAATCTTCTTCTATTCAAGACTTGATTTGTGGCCTAACATGTGTCCTGTCCAGGAGAATGTTCTGTATGTGCTTGAGAAAAATGTGTATTCTGTTGCTGTTGGAGGAATGTTCTGCATAGGTATGCAACATCCATTTGGTCTAAAGTGCAGTTTAAGTTCAATGTCCCCCTACTGATTTCTGTCTTTATGATCTATTGCTGAAAGTGGGACACTGATGCCTCCTTGTTACTTTGTTACAATCTATCTTTCCCTTCAGATCTGTCAATATTGGCCTTCCATATTTAGGTGCTCTGATGTTGTGCACATATACACAACTAATTTTTTTCCTCTGGTATTGGGGATTGAACTCAGGTTACTTTACCACTGAGCTATGTCCCCAGCCCTTTCTATTTTTTCATATTGAGACAAGGTCTCCTTAAGTCACCTGTGCTGGACTGAAACTTGAAAAGTCTCCTGTTTTACCCTTCTGAGTAGCTGGATTCATATTTATAATTGTACCTTAGATTTTAGGGTGCATATGTATGTAAGTTTGTTATTGAGGATGAAGCCAAGGGCCTCCACACTCAACTATATCCTTGGCCATTTTATTTTATTAGTTTTGAGATAGGGTCTCACTCTACAGTTCAGGCTGGTCCTGAACTCACTATGTAGCCCAGGCCTCGAACACATAGCCACCTTCCTATCTCAGGTTCCCCAGTGCTGGAATTACAGGCTTGTATCACCACCCCCAGCTTATGTAGTGCTGGGCAATCAAATCCAGGGTCTTGAACTTGCTAGGCAAGCATTTAACCACTGAGCTATTCCTCCAGCCTATTTTTATTTTTGAGGAAGGGTCTAAGTTGCTCAAGTTGGACTTGAACTTGTGATCTTCCTGCCTCAACTTCCCAGAGTGCTGGGATTACAGGCCTGTGCCGCTAGGTCCAGCTTATGTGTTTTGTAAAACATCATTTTGTTGTGTAGTATTTTTTCAGGGAGAGGTTGTTTTGTGGATCAAACCCAGGGCCTCATGCTATAAACTTTCTATCATTGAATTTACATATCCAGCCCTTTTTAATTTATTTTGAGACAAGCTCTTACTAAAAGGCTGGAGGAATGGCTCAGCAGTTAAAGCACTTGCCTAGTAAGCCCTAAGTACTTGAGTTTGATTCCCCAGCACCACATAAGCCAGACATGATGACACATGCCTCTAATCCAAGCACTCAGGAGGCAGAGACAGGAAAATTGCCCTGAGTCCAAGGCCAGCCTGGGCTCCATAGAGCCATAGAGAGATCAGGGCTACAGAGTGAGACCAAAAAAAAAAAAAGTTCCCAAAGATGGGTTTGAACTTGGAATCCACCTGCCTGAGCCTTACTAGTATTGTTACAGTTTTTGACTTAAAGTCAACTTTAGGTATACCTACCTAAAATCTCTATTTTCACATCTATATAATATATTTTTCTATCCTTACATTCTTTAAGCTTTAAAGATACACATAAACTGAGTCTCTTGTAGGCAGCATATAATTAGATTTTATTCTTTCATCTGTTCAGACACTTTGGTTTTTGTAATTCTTGGGGCTGAACCCAGAGCATCACACAAGCAAAGCATGTGCTGCCCTACCAAGGAGCTCTGTATCTCTAGCCCTTTTAAATTCTTCAAGGTTTTGCTAAATTGGCCAGGCTGGCCTTGAACTTATAATCCTATCACCTCAGCCTCCTGAGTAGCTGGGATTACAGATAGGCAACATTGTGTGCAAATGCTGTCTTTAGATTGGAGGATTTAATCTATCTGCATTCAAGGTCTTATTTTATTTATTTATTTATTTATTTTTTGAGACAGGGTCTCACTCTGTAGCCCAGCTGGCCTTAAACACATGGTAATTCTGCCTTAGCCTCCTAAATGCTAGGATTATGGGCATGTGTCACCATGCCCAGTTTATCAAGGTAATTATGAAGAATTCACTGTTGCACTATTGGCATTTTGTTGTTTTCTGGTTGTTTCTGTTCCTTTCTTTTCCTGTCTTCCTTGATGGATGGAGAGAGAGAGAGAGAGAGAGAGAGAGAGAGAGAGAGAGAGAGAGGGAGGAATGCTTTAATTACTTGCTTTTTAACTTGTGTATCATAAGTTTTCCTTTGTTGTTGCCATTAGGCTTATGTAAAACACTTTTTAGATATAATGTATTTTAAGTTGATTACCTCTGATTGCATTTAAAAAAACTATACTTTTACTACACTTTTTTTTTTTGAGACAGGGTCTCACTCTGCAGCTCAGGCTGGTCCTGAACTCCAGCTGGCTTTGAACTCACAGCAATCCTTCTGTCTCTGCCTCCCAAGTGCTGGAATTACAGGCATGCATAACCATGCCCAGTTTGTGTGGTACTGGGGAATCAAACTCGGGTACTTAGCACTTGACTCAGCACTTGGTAGGCAAGCACTTAAACCGCTAAGCCATTCCTCCAGCCCCACACTTTTTTGTTTGTTTTGTTTTGTTTTCTGGAGACAGGGTCTCTTTCTCTGTAGCCCAGGCTTGGTCCTAAACTTACTATGGAGCCCAGGCTGGCCTAGAACTCATGGCAATCCTCCTGTCTTGGCCTCTTGAGTGCTGGGATTACATGTATGTGCTACCAAACCCAGCTTCTATGATGCTGAGGAATCAGACTAAAGGTCTTGTACTTGCTAGGAAGTGTTCTAACTGCTGTGCTATCCTCTAGCCCCTCAACTTTAATTTTTTTAGGGTCAGTTATTGGTACTTTATTTTGTTCCCTTGGTGAGTTAATGGTTCTCTGACTGGGTCTGTAGAAACAGTCCTAGAAGCTGGCTCCACAGGGCTTGAACGAGTGTTGCTACTGGAGCTGGAAGGTGGAGCCAGAAATTGCCTGACAACGGGTCTAGCAAGACAATGGCCTAATGCTTAGTACCACTGGGATCAACCTAGAGCCTGGGTTTATGCTGGTTATCCCAGTACTGAGAGGTCTGCCAGCATGGGCTAGGGTAGGGGCAGCCTACCACTTGGCAGGCACACAGCCTCAGGCCAAGGCTTTTAGTTAATTTTGAAACTAGGGGGTTCTGCCACTTATCTGTTGTAGGGGATGACCCATCCATGGTTAGATTGAGAACCCCAACTGTGTGGAGCCTAGCCTGACACTGGGTTGCACCTGGAGACTGAGGCCCATGTGGATGATGTGGTGATGAGATAAGCCTGGCAGCTCAGTTCATGGTGAGAGGCTTAGGGTGGAGCTGTGAAGGCCTGCTAAGTGCTGGGTTTCACTGGGGCATACTGCTGTGGGTCCAAGGCACAGTCTGGTGCTCATTTCCCTCTTTACACCAAGGGGAGGATATCCCTCTCCACACTGATGTGTGTGGTGTTGAGTGAGGAGGGCAATGTGAATTCACCATTCCTTCCCCCTTTCATTGTCTTTTATTTCTGGCCATAATCTCTTACTGGTTTCCATTCTTCTTGTCAAGGTATTTATATGCAAGGATAGTTGTTCAAATCCTATTTCATCTGATTTTTTATATCTCCAAACTTTATTTTCCCCCCACTATTTTTATTAACATACAAATGTAATACATAGTATTTACAATGAATTTGGGTGTTTCATACATGTGTGTATCACATCGACTTCACAATCCCTTCCTATCTTTTACCTTCCCACACCCTCCCTGTCCCTTCCCCCGGCTCCAGCTATCACTTCATATGGTTCCAAAGAATATCTGTGTTCTGGGTTTTCCAAGTCCGAGAAACCATACAGTGTTTAACATATTAATCTTCCGCGCCTAAGTCATTTCACTCAAGTCACCACTCTACCCCAGATTCCTATTCCTCTGATGGGTTCGCAGTAGTCAAATCTTGATATCTCTTTCTGAATCCAACCAATCCCATTATTGGGATATTCACCAAAAGTTTTTTTTTTCCATATTTTCCTACATCTTTGTTGTTATTGTTAAACCTGGCCTTACCCACCAGCTCACACTAGAAAATAATTATAAGCATGTAGTTCAAAAGACTAGTTAATTTGGGAGAGAAGAGAAAAAAATAAATAAAATTCAATTGCCTTAGCTGAATACTGGAAGGTGCATATGTGTACATTCACAAGGTTATCCTTACATCTATCAGTTTCCTTAGGATAAACTTTCATTAGTGATCTAGTAAGTGAATTGCTACAACAAAACAAAGTCAAAACCATATCACATTGCTACATTAAATGAACTTAAATCTATACCATATAAATATACTTAAAGCGACAGGCAGGAAGGCAAATCTAGTTATTTCTTAATTTCCTAACTTTCATATCTTATTTCCTCATATTTCACTGATTACTAACCTACTTTTTTCTCAGCTCCTTCTCCTCTAGAGTTGTCCCTTTTTCTCTGGGGTCATTGATGTCTCTGGTCTCCCTTTCACTGTCCAAGTTTCCTTTAAGTATTTTCTGCAGTACTGGCTCAGTGGCTATAAATTCCTTTAAGCTGTCTCTGTCATGGAAAGTTTTAAGTTCTCCCTTTAAGTTAAAAGATAATTTTGCTGGATATAGCAGTCTTGCCTGGCATCTATGTTTTTTTAGTGGTTGGATGATATTGCTCCATGATTTCCTTGCTTTTAGAGCTTGGATTGAAAAATCTGCCGTTATCCTGATGGGTTTATCTTTGTAGGTCACCTTCGGTTTTTCTCTTACTGGTTTTAGTATTTTATCTTTGTGTTGGGTTTCTAGAATTTTAATTATGACGTGTCGTGATGAGCGTCTCTTCTGATCAAAGTTGTCTGGTGTTCTATATGCCTGCAGTGGTTCCATGTTCATTTCTCTTCTTAGATATGGGAAATTTTCTTCCATAATTTCATTAAACGTGTCCTTTAAGCCTTTTGTTTTGTCCTCAGTCTTCTTGATTCTCATAATTCTGAGGTTATTTCTCCTTGAATCATCTATCAGCCGTTGTAATGATTCGCTTTATTGGCTTTGTATTCTTCATGGCCTGTATGTTGCAGCTTAGTCACTTTATTTTCTAGGTCTGACATACTATTCTGAAGTTGTTTAAAGTGGTTGCTCATTATTACTCGTGTTTTTCATTTCCTGAATATCTGCATTCAATTTTTCTATATCTGTGTTGTGTTCTTCTCTAATTTCTTCTTTTGTCTTCATTATCTTCTGGTATATTTCTTCTCTTGTCTCCTCTAGTTGCTTTTCAAGGCTTGCTTTTTGCTTATCTATGTATTGGTGTAGCTCTTCTGCTGTCTATTTAATTTCCTGCTTTAACTCCCGTTTTAATTCACTGAATGTCTGGGCCCAGAAGTTGCCATCATTTTTGCCATATTCATCTTGATTTACCCTGACTTCATCTCCTGGGGTTTCAGGTCTTTTGGTAGGAGATTTGTGCCTGAGCTTCCCCAGTTCTTCTTTGGTCTCCTCTAATTCCTTTCCAAGGCTTGCTTTGTGCTTAGATAAGTGTTCTTGTAGCTCTTGCACTGTCGGTTCTACCTCCTGCCTTGCTTCCTGGTTTAATTCCTGCTTTAATGCTTCCTTTAAGTCACTGACTATCTGGGCCCATAAGTCACCATCCTTCTTGCCCATCTCTTCCTTGGGTTCTTTGGGTTCTGCAATTTCAGCATCCCTTGCACCCTCCTCTGGGGAGTCAGATCTTTTTGTATAAGATTTGTTACCATGTTCCCCCATGGTTCTGCTACCTCTAATTATCTCTGGTGCACAGGAAAGAGAATGGCTCCTGCTGACGTCACTGCCTGCGATGGCTGTTGAGCCCGTTTCTGATCTGGGATCCCGGGGCCTTTTCTAGGGGGAGCGCACACTGCGTCTGTAGTACAAACACCCGCGGGTTGGTGCTTCTGAGGCCGCCTGCATCCAGTGACTCCCCCTTGTCCAGATCCACACTTACCTCGGGCTGAGGTTCTGGCCTCTGGACCTTGTTTGTGATCTGTGGATGCTGGCAGCGCGGGGCCGCGCTGAGTGGACTGCTTCTGACCTGCTCACAGCCTCTTCTCCCGTTGTTGTGTGCTTCATCCTCTCCAGCTCCGTTCAGTCAGATGTTCAGGTCCCCGCGAGCTTTCCTCCCTCCGCCGCTGCCTGCCGTTGGTGGCCAGCCACGGAGGCTTCCTGGACTGCGGGGATTTTTTTTTCCCTCCTGTTTTGATGATCCTTCGGAGTTTCTGGCCTCCCGCTGGTCACCTTTCAGTTTTGGGGGATGCTCCTCTCTTTCCTAGCTACACCAAACATGCTTTTTCTAACTATCTTCTTAACTTTTTAAGTGAGTTGATGAGGAGACTTTGTGCAGTGCTGTTACTCGGCCACCACCTTGACCAGAAGCCTCATCTGATATTTTTTTATCTGCAGGTTCTGGCTCTTCTTCCAACCACCTTAAATCCCCTTGTTCACCATTTATTCTTGTGTATCTCATATCTGACTAAATCCAACTCTGCTGAATGTGGCTGGAGAAAAACATATAGCCCTGATGACTGACACGACCTTAGCCTTGAAACCGTGATCCTCCAGTGGGCCCTCAGTGCATTCCCACTATATTTCCTTAGTTCATTTCATTCTCCTGCACCCCTAAGTCTGTCACACTACCTTACCCATCTCACCCTCAGCTGGTCGGTAACCTTGTTTTCTGTTTCAGAGCAAACAGAAGCATTAGAACAAGAATGTTCACAAGCTCTCCCATCTCCTCTGCCTTCTTCTAATTTTCTTAAGTCTGACCACTTCTTCTAGCGCACTGGGTCCATTCTCTTCTCAGACTGAGTTCTAGTCCATTCTCCTCTTTCCTTGCTGCAGAATCAAGTTTTCTCTCTACTGGTCATTCCTGTGAGTTTATAAACTACCCTACAATATGTAACATATTAAAAACAAAACTTTTTTGGTACTAGGAATAGAACTTAGGGCTTTTGAACTGACTTACATCCTAAACCTTTCTTAAATTTTTATTTTGAGACTAGATATCACTAAGTTACTAAGCTGCTCAGGCTGGGGCTCTTATGATCTCTGGAGAAATATGTGACCCTCCTGCCTCAGAGTCCAAGAATGCTAGAATTACAGGCATGTACCAACACACATGGCTCAGTGCTGTTTTGAGACAGGATTTGGTATGTAGTCCAGGTTGGTCTTGAACTCATGATCTTCCTCCTGCAGCTTCCCAAGTGCTGGAATTACAGGTGTGTGTCACATGTCTGACCTTTACATCCACATCTCTTCAGCTATCCATCCGTTTCTATGTTAAGATATGTTCTTCATGAGTTTTGTGCCTGTCTTACAGGTATAAGCATGAATGGCCTTTGTTCCAGACTATCTTTTCAGAATGTATGAATAATGAACAGTGCTACCAGACAGACTGATTTCTCACTAAAGGACAGAAGTCTTGACTTGTATCTAGCATAGGGGAGATGTCTCTAAGCCCTGAGTTCAATTTCCCAGCACCACATAAGATGGGTTTGGTGGCACATGCTTGTAATCCCAACATTCGGGAGGCAGAGGATCATTGCTCTGAGTTTCAGATTGGGCTACAAAGCAGAACCCTTTCTCAAAAAAAGATGAAAAGTTGTCTCTCTTTGAGGCCAAAAGTTGCAAAGATGCTTGCAGTCCATTCTAACATTCAGTTTCTCTAAACTCAAATTTTCTCTTCTATAATAGAACCCACTCTGTATGCAAATATCACATGGCCTCTGTCAATCCTCATATGGAACTGCCACAATAAAATGATGTCCTGGCTACTACTATTGCTATGAGTAATCACCATTATAGGCATTTTTCAGAGGAATGAGATGTGTTTTCAGACAGATTAATTCATGGAAGTGTGGCAGGTCAAATTGCCATACTCCAAGAGAGACTAAATCTGACATTTTAGTCCTTAACACTTTGCTTCTGATGGACACTTCCCAATCTGAATTTGATCTTGAATCCTTGCTTCTGATGGACACTTCCCAATCTGAATTTGATCTTGAATCCTAGCTCTTCTGGGATCATTCCTGCCTCAGCCTCCCAAATACTAGGATTACAGATATGTGCCACCATGCCCTGCATATGTAGTGCTGGGGAATCAAACTCAGGGCTTTCAGCCTGCTAGGCAAGCACTTTAACCACTGAGCTATTCCTCCAGTCTGAGATCATTCCTTTGGAACAGTTCTTATCAAAGTGTGACCTCACTGGTCAGTCTCAGTATATACTCCCAAGTATCAGTATGCGAGATTGTGATCACTTTGTCCAGCTAGAAATACCATTTTCACCTGGACTCCACAACCAGCATCTCCTGGTCACGCCTTCTCAGTGGTCTTTGCTGGTTCTTCTTCATTGCTCCTAAATATTCATGTGAGTGTTCAGGACCTAATCCTTGAAATTCTTTATACTTTTTTCTAGGTAATTTTATCAAGTTTTATGGCACCATGTTACCCCTAACTACACAAGGGATGTGACAGGGAAAGCGCGCATCATTAGAGATGAATGTTACAGGGTAAGTAGGACCTTCCTGGGGACATATCACTACAGCTAGACAGTAAGGCTGAGAAGTTGCAATGGAAGAGTTGCTGACTGTGTTGCTCTGGGTCTATTCTTCACCCTTCGTTGTGATACTTTACCCAGGAGTACAGTATAACCTTGACTTCTAGTTGCAACAGAGGCACCTACAGGAGACTGAAAAAGCTGGGAAATGAGGCTTTTCTTTCCTTTTACCCTCCTATTTTGGCTGTTTCTCACAGTAGCTATGTCTCTGTAGGGCTTCACAATCATTTAGCAGATCTTCTTTCAAAATTTTGGTACTTTCAAGTGCTCCTGAAACACTACTTCTTCACTTTGTCCATAGGGAGACAAGAAATTCCCCATGCAGCTAGACTCTGGGAAGCCCTACCAACCATGCTTTGTTCTCTTAATCATTTCCTCATCTCTTCCTTTCCTGATGAATATGGGGCTAGGTGAGTTTCCTGTGGGACTTCACTAAGAAAGCTGATGATTTCCAAAGGTTACAATGGAAGAAATAAATAGTATTCTTCAGGCCCATAAAATCACATACAAATACACAGGTATAAGATTTCTAAATGTTTATTTTATAAAAATTGGTATATTCTCATTCTCTCTTTTGGCCTGGAAGAGTTTATGCCCACATGTTCTTTTCAGTGGGAAACCATGGTATATTCTTACCATAATTTATTCAATCATTTCCCTACTAATGGTCATACTTTATTTTCCTTTTTGGTCCTTAAAAATATAATATACATTGATAAACATAGTACTGGCACTTTGTTTTTCTTAGAAATAGATTCCTAGGAATGAGATTCCTACCCTAAAGAGTACATATATGTTTTTAATGTTAAAAGACAAAATCACAATGCTTCCCAAGGAGGCTGTTATAATTTATGTTTCCAACTGCAATGTATGAAAACTTCCCCTCCTGCTTCCTTGCCATTAGAAAATCATCTGCTTATTGGGCTATGGATGTCCTGGTACATTTTCCTAAAAAGTTATTAACAGTCATATATAGTCACAGCACATTAGTGATCTTCAAAAATAATAACCATTTGTGGTTGTCATTTGAAATTCTAATGCATGATTTGTGATAGGGAACAGCTGACTTCAAGCCCCAGATGGCACATCTTTCAGTTACAAGGGAAGATTAAACACAGCATTCATTTTCAAACAGCATATGGAAAGACCAGTGGGAAAAATCTGTTACAAAATATAAACATTGAAAGGGAAGATAATAAGTTATGCTAAGTCAGGTTCCAAAGGGAAATGTTTAGGACTGCTTCAAAATAGAAATGCCTTCTTTAAATAAAATGTTATAAAAACTTATATTTAAAGTGGATTACGCACATAGAAATTTTAAAAAGCAAAACATAACTCTTGATAGCTTTCTTAAAATAAGTTATTTTCTCCTTTAGTCTCCGAAATGTTAACTAACATTTGTGAGATTCCTAAGCGACCTACCACTTTTTACAAGACAATTCAATAGAGTATTCAGTGAAGGAGGGAAACACAAAAATACTAGTAGCTTCTGGATTACACAATATTTTGATAATAAACATGCATTTATATGTAAATATTTCACAGAAAAACACAGCATGATGGATAAGGATATCCTCTTTGCACAGCCCATTTTCATTCTTCAGTGCATACTGAGTAATATAGTCAGTCACATCTGCCTCCTTTCACTGATCTCTTATTGGCATATTTATATAAATAATGCTTCTACAGAATTTTCAAACCCACAATCAGGTTAATACTCCTAAGGGTGTATTGTCTTCTGTTCGGTGAGGAGGCTCAGTAACATCAGAGGCAGTAATTTGGATATGCCAGCAAGCAGAAGAAGAAAGCACAGGCTACATGCCATTCTAAAATGTGACATGCTTCATTTAGTATTCATACTGGTTTGGACAGGTACTAAAACAGACATGTGATGTTTAGTATGTAATATGTCTGATGTACCTAATTATCACAGGACAAGAACTTCAAATTCCCAATGACTGTTAAATTCATATATGCAGATTTAAAGCACAATTTGTGTTTTGTGGCATACTGTCATGTACAGAATTCCTAAGGTACTGTCTGTATATGCTTTATGCTGCTCTCGAGAATATTCAACTCATTCAGAATTTCAAAAAAGCTCCTTGTGGACTGGGGAGTAGCTGAGTGGTAGAACACTTGCCTGGCATGCACAAAGTACTAGGTTGAATCCTCAGCATTGCAAAAACAAAACAAAAGGTCATAGTAATGCAGCTGGGTATGTCTACTTACTATTGTATATACTCTGATGAATATGCTTTAGCTGGTTATCATTATCTATCTGCTGGTATATAATCATATGTTACACATTTCTGACTTAAAAATTTATGTCCCACTACAATTTCCCATGCTCCATTGGTCCCTTCATGATGCTTTTCCGCAGTGTGACCCCTTGGCAGTGTCATGGTCTATCCCCTACGTGAACTCTCTGATGGACACTGAGTCGGGACTTCCTGCTGAAGGCCTTTCCACATTCAGCACACTCATACGGTTTCTCTCCTGTATGGATTCTCAAATGCAACCTTAGAGTTGACCTCTGGCTGAAAGTTTTGCCACACTCTGTACATTCATAGGGTTTCTCTCCTGTATGAGTTCTCATGTGTATGATTAGCTGTGAGTTCTGGATAAAAGACTTTCCACATTCCCTACACTCATAGCGTTTCTCCCCCGTGTGAATCTTCTGATGTATAATGAGATTTGATTTCTTAAAGAAGGTCTTTGCACACTCGTTGCACTCATAGGGCCGCTCTCCGGTATGAATTCTTTGGTGAGTGGTGAGTTCAAACTTCTGAGCAAACGTCTTTCCACAGTCCCTGCACTCATAGGGCTTCTTCTCCATATGCGCTCTCTGGTGTACAATAAGGTTTGACTGGTGAGTGAAAGCTTTTCCACACTCAGGACACTCAAAAGGTTTCTCCCCAGTATGAATTCTCTGATGCTTGATGAGGTTTGCTTTATGAGAGAAAGTCTTCTTACATACATTACATTCATAGGGTTTTTCTCCAGTGTGTATTCTCTTATGACTGATGAGGAGTGACTTAAAGGAGAAGGCCTTGTCACAATATGCACACATAAAAGGCTGAACCAAGTTTTTAATTTTCTGATGTTTAAAAATGACTTCTTTATGGCTAAGGGCTTTTCCGCTTTCATTATATTCAGAGTCTTCCATTTCAGGATGGGGTTTTTCATGCTTTAGGTACAAGAATGATTTTCCAAATCCATTATACTCATCTGCTTTCTTTCTTGCATAGCTTCTATGACTACTGAGTAAGTCTGAATTGTATTTCAAAGTTTTTTCATATAAATCATATTTATAGGGCACTTGTCTTAAGGAAACAAAGTCTGTGTTCAAATCAAATGTTTTTCCAAAGAGATTACCTCTTTCTTCAAGTGGGGTTTGGTTCTTGAGGAGCATAAATTGTCTTGCCTGCTCATCTGGATTTCTGTGGCCCCCCTCCATCTGGTCATCAGCCTTCCACACTTCTAGGATCAAGTACAATGAGATGCATGGTATTAGTCTTTTGTCTGTAATGGTACAGAAGTCTCGACAAATGTTCAATCCTTGAGCTGACTGTAGTTTGGGAGCAAGTCACACAGCAGGGAAAAAAAAATCCTGTCAGGCATGGTGATAGATGTCTGTACCAGCTCTCGGGAAGGCTAAAGTAGAAGAATCACAAGTTCTAGCTCAGCTTGAGCAACTGAGCGAGACCCTATCTAAAAAATAAAAAAGAGGTAGGTATGTAATTGAATGGGAAACTCTGGGTTTAAACCCCAGTACTGAAAAAAAAAAATCTCAAAGGCAAACTTTTTCTCTCCACCTTTAAAAAGAAAAAAATTGACCATGAACATGAGCAGTACTACCCCAGACAAAATGATCTTAAAGTGGGTAGAAAAAAGTCCATGAATGGAAAAGATCCAGGAACTCATATCTGCTAGAACTATCAATCTTTAAATCCTTAAAATAGAAGCAGTCACTGACGCTGGGTTTACTGCTTGCTTTCTACTGCAGTTGTTGGAAAAGTGACTGTGTTTTTATCCTCATATATATAATTTTTTTTTCTTTTTGCTGTACAACAGACTGAATAGAGGAAGTACAGAGCTACAGCCTCCATTCTTTTAAAAGTCTTGATCCTCCTACCTCAGTCTCTGGAACAGAGGGATTACAAGCATTCATAATTAAGCCAAACTTACCATATTTCTTTTATCTTTTTTTTGTTTGTCAAACTTACCATATTTCTTTTATCTTTTTTTTGTTTGTTTGCTTTCAATTTGTCTTTCTTGGGGGTGGGGGGCTTTAGAAATAGCACAGTGGTTACAGTGCTTGCCTAGTAAATGCAAGGCCCTGGGTTTGATTCCCCAGAAACACGTAAGCTGGGCATGGTAGTGCATGTCTGCAATCCCTACACTCAGGAGGCTTGCCATGAGTTTCAGGCCAGACTGGCTCTACAATGTATTCGGAACTGGGCTGGACTACAGAGTGAGACCCAGTCTCAATTTAAAAAAATATCTATCTATCCTTCTATCTGAACAGATCTTAAGATAAAAATGACCTAGTCTTTATCTTATGAATTATTGGTTATTCCCAACTCCTGTGGTCCTGCTGCCAATTCATCCAGAATAACAATGTCACTATTGTACCAAAAAAATCTATCTTCCCTGAGGTCATATCCCATTTCCCATAAGCTCCTAGTTGGAAGTTACCAGTCTAGTAACCGAGAATACAAATGAGAGAGCAATTAATCACAACACCAAGGTTTATGATATGTTAGGTATCTAAAAATAAGAAATAAATGTTGTGAGATGGTTATTTAGAGCTATGATACAAATCACCTGTCCTTAGCCATCTCTAAAGGTGTTGGTATTCAAAAAAATAAAATTTTTAGTTGGGACACACTCCCTTGGGGGCCTTACCCTGGGAGGGATGAGGTGGGTCCACTGAGGTTCCAACCCTGTGATAAGGAGGAGGACACAGTGACTGATCAAGTAAAGGACCTAAAGCAGTATTTTTTTTTTCTTTTTCTAAGACAGGGTCTTGCTCTGTAGGCCAGGCTGGTGCTGAACTGCCTACATAGGCCAGGCTAGTCTTGGACTCACAGCAGTCCTCCTGCCTCAGCCTCCCAAGTGCTGGGATTACAGGCATGTGTCACAACAAGCAACTGATAGCGGTGCTGGGAAATTAAACCCAGGGCCCTATGCTTACTAGGCAAGCACTTTAACCTGTGCTATTCCTCCAGCCCTCAGGTGCCTTTTTCCTTTCTCTCTTTTAAAAGTACAAAAGGAAGATCTTGAAAGACCTACACACTTACAAAATTATGAGTAAGTCAATGTCCATCTCAAAACCATTACTTCTGGGCTGTACTTCACGAAACTGGGATCATTTTAAAGTAGGACTTATAAAAGTTGATTTTCTTTAATTTTCATTTAGAGAACCTTTAATTTTCATTTAGAGAACTATAAAGGGAAACAAAGGCCTAACTTTTTATTTTATTATCATTATTTTGAGGCAGGGTCTCATTCTATAGCCCAAGCTAGTCCACAGATCAGGATATAGCCAAGGCTGGCCTTAAACTCATAGCAATCCCCTGCCTCAGACTCCCAAGGGCTAGGATTACAGACATGTACCACCAAGTCCAGCTCATTTTTATGTGGTGCTGACGAATTGAACCTAGGCTCTTGAACATGCTAGGCAAGCACTTTAACCACGGCACTACACCCGCAGCCCATAGGTCTCTTAATTAAAACTTAGCCATTGTTATGAATTAGCTCAAATGTCTTTTGTTCATATGACTCAGGTAAGTCTTTAACAATATTATTGAATTTAAATTGGTTGCTAAGAGTAAGATGTCTTTAAAGATGGTAACATGTTTGCCTAGGTTATTAACTAATCAATATTTTTAAAGTTTAGGAGTACCATTGCTTTTTATGATTTAAGTACAAAAATAAGCTTAAAATATTAACTGTGCTAGTCCAATATTTTGGGTCTTAGAATCTAAAATAATTGCTAGGTAAATACAAACAATTAATGCTTATAAATACTGTATAATAACATTTGAATCATCAGTTACTATATTCAAATAATGTTGGCTTCTAAATGTTAATTTTGCCCTAAGTGGGGGACCCTTAGGCCTGAGGAACTATCAGACAAAACTCCCCCTCTGTGGCTGAACTCCACCAATGTGTAACCACTTGGTTTTCCTGAGTCTTACTGTGCTTCAGCTCAACAAATGCTTAAAAATGGGGACTGGACAAGAGTACAGTGGTTAGAGCAGCTGCTTAGCGAGCACAAGAGCTTAAATTCAAATCTAAAGTACCACATAAACTATGTATGGTAGCACACACCTGTAATCCCAGTACTCAGGAGGCTGAGGCGGGTGGATTGCTGTGAGCTTGAGGCCAGCCTAGACTACAGAGCAAGACCTTTTCTCTAAAAAGTTACTTACAGAGGCCTGGATATCTAAAGCAATTTTGAGACAGGGTATCACTCCGTAGTCCTGGCCATTCTGAACTCAGTATTTAGTTCACTTTCTCCTAGAACTCATGTAATCCTCCTGCCTCAGCCTCCCGAGGGCCACAATTACAGACATATGTCACCACACCCAGCTAGTGAGTGATGCTGGGCAATTGAATCCAGGACAATTGAATCCAGGACTTTATGATGCCTAGGTAAGTGTTCTAATTAACTGAGCTTTGTCCCAGCCCAAGGTTTTAAGATGTTGATTTGCTCTTGGTAAAAATTTTACAAAAATTGGCCTAAATTATCATGATAATTTAGAAATTTCTTGTTTTCTGCTGTTAGATTTTTGGTTAATTCACTTAACTCATATTTAAATGTTGGCATGTAAAAACCTTTTTGATAGTCTGTTTATATTGTGCCCTGTGGAACAGGCATATAATCTCAACACTCTGGGAGTCAGGCAGTCAGGCAGGCAGGAGGATCACAAGTTGAAGCACAGCCTGGGCAACTTAGACCCTATCTCAAAAATCAGACATGGGCTGGGGATGTAGTTCTTTGTGAAGGCCCTAAGCTTGATCCCTAGTACCACAGGGAAGAAAAAAAAAAAAAAAACTAAAACTGTTATTTCAGGTTAGAGTGCATCCTGTATGCATCTGGGACTAGAGATTTATTTATAGAATCTGAGAATGAATATAAGCCTTGTTTACATAAGGTAACCAATAAGGTTTCTATACAAAATACAACATCTAAACTTTAAGAATTTAAAATGTTCAAATGAGGCTGAGGGTATGGTACAGTCATTAAGGTAAAGGCCCTTGAGTTCGATTTCCCAGCACTACCTGAAGCCAGGTGTGGTGGTGCACAGCTCTAACCTCAGCACTTGGGAGGGTGAGGCAGGAGGATTTCTGCAAGTCCAAGGCCAGCCTGGGCTCCCTAGTGAGTTGAGGACTAACCTGGACTAAAGAGCTAGACCCTGTCTCAAAAAAAAAGATAAATCCCCATTTTTATTTGGTACAATTCAGTCTTACCATAGAAAAGTTGACCTGTATTTATTAGCTTTAAACATTTTGTCATTGTGTAAACATGAAACAAATTTATATTGGGTAATAAGTCTATTTGTGATCAATAATGTTTACTAAGCTAAGAAACCAACAACTATTTTAGTGTCACGATTCAACTTTACAGACTGAGCCACAGATTTAAAAATTTGCCCTAAAAGACTAAATCTTATGTAGCTATGATACTAATTATTGCTAACTTCTGGGTATGCTAAATTTATGTCCCCCAAGTGTAGAAGTCTTCTAAAATATAAAATTAAGGAATACTTAGCATACTGGCATCTTCAATCAAGATCATTTGTAGTAATAAAACTTTTCCAGGTTTATGTTTATTTACCTGAGTACCACACTCCAGGTAGCACCACCATTAAAGACTTGGCAATAGCGACTTTAGAAAGGTTATTAAATAGACACTTTATAAAATTACTACAAACCTAGATGAGGGGCTGGAGAAATGGCTCAGCAGTTAAAACGCTTGCCTAGCAAGTGCTAAGTACCTGAGTTCGGCTTCCCAGCACCACATAAACCAGACATGGTGGCACACACCTGTAATCCCAACACTCAAGAGGCTGATGCAGGAGTGACTGCCATGAGTCCAAGGCCAGCCTGGGCTGCAGAGCAAGGCCCTGTCTCAAAACAAAACAAAACTAATTTATTTTAATTAGATAAAGGTAACCTACTATTGCTGCTATTTTACCCTAAATAGGAATTTAAACATTTTTAGAAAGGTAATTTTAAAAATCTAGACTGGGCCCAAGAGTGCCAGCCTGTAATCCCAGCACTCTGAGAGGCTGAGGTAGGAAGATTGCAAGCTCAACCTGGGCAACTTAACAAGACCCTGTCTCTAAGACAAAATATGTAGCTCAAATTATCCTAGTATAACAATGTCATCACAGTTGTTACCCTAAAATGCTGTATCTGCTCTTGTCTTTATATTTCTAACAGACAACCTAAAGTTTGCTGTTACACATAAAACTAGTGTAACTGACATTCTGGGTGTTTAAATGGAAGCCTGGAGACCAAAGCTAAAAGAATAAAAGAGAACAGCTAAGATTTTTGGCCTATGTCCTCCAAGATCAGTCAGGACCCAACCCAGGGCACAAAGGACCCCTTTTAAAGGGCCTTGCAACTCTGGTTTTTCACCCAGCCTCCTGAAGTAGGGGATTATTGGACCCCCAGAGGACAGGAGGCAATCAATATATGTACTGCAAAAAGGTCACTGAAAAGGAAAATGCCCTTTTTTTGAGACAGGGTATTGCTCTGTAGCCAACAATGGCCTTGGACTCAAAATAATCCTCCTGTCTCAGCCTCCGGAGTGCTGGGATTACAGGTGTGTGCCACCACACCCCACTAAGGTGGTGCTGGGAAATAGAACTTAGGTACTTAGCACTTTGACTTAACACTTGCTAAGCAAGCACTTTAACCACTGAGTCATTCCTCCATCCCCAACTCTCCATGTTTTAAAGGCAAAGCAAGACCATAACCCATCTTGGCTCATGACCAACAAGTGCAAGAAGAAACCACAAGTACCAGGAGGCCCCTCATGTGGCCTCCCGTGGTAACCCTAGGAGAGCCTCAATCAACCCTATCAAAAATATAGATTACTTGTGATTAGCACAGATCTCACCTTGACCTGATCTTAAATACCCAGCAGAAAAGCACAACCACCCAAAGAAAAATAATATAAACAAAAGGCTGAGCTAGATATAAAAAGGGATTTTAAAGACTAGTTATTAATGGTCTTTAGCCACACGTGGAGCAGCTTAACCTTCAGCTGCTCTATAAGTGACCTGAGTTCACTGTCCCACTAGCTTTTCCAGAACATTTACTTCAGCCTATTTTAATATATAACCAAAAATGGTGTACATCAAAATATCCCCTTGAGTAAAGATTTAACTTTGTGTATACATCTCTAAACTAAAATCAAAATGCCAATGTAAATATTCTAGCTACTAAGCTTTATTACCTTTGTGGGATACATTATTTCAGACTGTATGCTTACATTATATGGAGCCTACAAAAGGGCTTCAGGCAAAATAGAAACCAGATCCCACCTTCTGAGCCCTGTAATGAGAACTTCAGTGGTCACAGAGAAACACTGAAATCTTTAGTGTATTCCTTCACTATAGAAAAATTAGATTTTTTAATTCCTAACAGAGAGAAGTCTATAATGCTCTTAAAAATCCAACTGTTGTACTTGAATGCAAACCTCAAAACAGAGGTTAATAGTAAAGGTCAGGGGCTTATGCCAAATGCTGCTTAATTCTGCCTGACTTCTACCACCTTTTGAAGTGACTCACCAATATTTCTTTTAATTTTTAGTCCTTGTCCACACTATCACAGAACTCTGATCCCTGACTAGACAGAGTCAGCAAGCACCCTCCTCAGCCTGAAGCATTCGTAAGAAGACAGACCTTTGACTCCCCTGCATCTCTTCAGAAGAAGGGTTCACAAAATCTCAAGGGGAAATGAAGACAGAATAAAGATGGGTTAAAAAAGAGACAAAGAAAATCATGGTTTAAAAATTATACTTTTAGAAGGTGAAACATTGAATGGTCTCTCTGATATGACAGACCCAGATCACAACACCTATGGAACTTAAGACGAAAGACAAAGTGGAAAAGGGGAGTAGGGTGGAGAAGGGTGGAGGAGGGAGGGAGGGACAAAAGGAGAGTGGGAAAGCCCTTGTCACCTTGACAAGATACGTAGGTGCACAAAATGCTCAATTCCATTGTAAACCTTGAATTTTGCATATATACATATCAATAAAATGAGAGGAAAAAATACTTTTAAGAAGGCTGCAAGTTTATCTCTGTGCTTGCTTCTACCTTTCTTCCAGGTCCTTGATACCCAAAACTCCTTAAAGACACCATAAATTCAAAAGTTGGTCTAGTTTATTAAGATAAGGTTTCGGCCTTTTAAGAAGTAGAGAGGTTAAAAAAATGTGTATTTTAATTAAGGAGGAAATAAATCACAACAGACTGTGCTGTGTCTTTCTTCTGTAAAATGGGCCCTCCTTTTGTAGTAGTTAGACAGCAAAATGTATAGGCAGGCTAAGATAAGGAAAGAAAAACAGTAACACAAAATAGGAGGGGTCCCAGGGAAGAGTCAAGCCCTTTCTGAAGCCCAGTCACACAATTAAAGGAAGCTTACACTGGAAAGTCAAAATTTCTTAACTTTTTTTTCAAGGGAGAGGGGAAAAGCCAAACCCTGAAACAGCCAGTGTTTTCCTGTCCAGAATGCCTCTCAGCTGCCTAAGGGCTTTATATTTGCTTGTGCACTATAATACAGTATACTTTGGTTTGCTATTTCATGACACTCCGTTTTGCCTTTTTAAGCCAACTTTACAAGAGTCCGGAATCCAGGACCAACAAGGATAGCCTAGACCCAATTTGAAGTCTGTAGCATTTTAGGGGCTCATCCAGGATTAAAAGAAGAACCCAGAGCCACAAGAAGATTTTGACAGGTCTGTGCACCCAGCCTGAAGAGCAGATGTATACTTATTCCTCATCAATGCTCTCTGGAGAAATCCCCAGCCATGCCTGTGACAGCTGAGTTCCCAAGGCTGGTCCTCCAGCCCCACAACAAGGAAGATAGGCCAGACAGGGGGTGGTGATATTGGAACAATCAGTTTCACACAGGTCACAGTAGCAGAACCAGGAAGAGGTGAAATCTTGTTTAGCCTATGATGCCTTCAGAACAGACTGGGACTTGACTGGGCAAGCCTACAAACCTATCATGGTTGGAAACTGGTAAGAGGCCTTAAAGAAGATCATCTTCTCCCCATTTCTAAGGTTTAAGGTAGCACCTGTTTGAAGGTTTTGTCTGGCTATAAAAAAAAAAAAAAATCACTGTTCTAAGGCTGGAGAAACAGCACAGCAGTTAGTGCTTATCTAGCAAGCACAAGGCCCTGAGTTTGATTCCCCAGCACCATATAAGCCAGATGTGGTACACACCTGTAATTCCAGCACTCATTCAGGCTAAGGCAGGAGGATTGTCATGAGTTTGACCAGCATGGGCTACAACGTAAGCTCAGGACCAGCCAGGATTACAAAGTGAGCCCTGTCTCAAAAACAAAACAAAACAAAACCTGTTCTATGGTTTTGTGTGTGGCATGTCTCAGTCTTAAAAAAAAAAAAAAAAAAAAAAACAGGGGCTGGAGGAATGGCTCAGCGGTTAAAGCACTTGAGCAAGCGCTAAGCCAAGCGCTAAGTACCCGAGTTCAATTCCCCAGCACCACATAAGCTGGGCGTGGTGGCGCATGCCTATAATCTCAGCACTCGGGAGGCTGAGACAGGAGGATTCCCATGAGTCCAAGGCCAGCCTGGGCTCTGAAGTGAATTCAGGACCAGCCTGGACCACAGAGCAAGACCCTGTCTCAAAAAAAAAAAAAAAAACCCGTATCAGTCAATGCTAATTGTTTGAATATGCCATAAAAGCTTATAGCTATTTGACTGTCAAAAGCCAAGGGAGACAACTGTGCTTATCAATAAAGTAGACATTAATTCTTGAATACTGTATCAGAGGTTTACATTCTGTTAGACACCCAAAAGTCTAAAGATACAGCCATGCTGTGACTGTTAATCTTAAGTGAGTGGTGTGCTCTAATGCTTACGTTGACCATAAAAAGACGAACAAAAATAATGTGTTAAGTTGTAAAAATGTTTGCAGAGGTCATAAAATAAAGGTTTCTTATCTCCAGCCTCAAGTCTACAAGTCTTAACTGCATCTGACAGGCTGTGCCATCTTGAGCTCTCTATATTGTAACATCACTTAAATCTTTTATAATAATCTTGTCATCAGTTGCTAAAATCTTTAAAGTTCTAATGGCTGTTCTAAGTCTTTTTATCATACACAGTTCTAAAAAAATCCACAGTTCACAGTGCCAAACACCTAATAATCCCAACATACAGGAGGCTGAGGCAGGAGAAGTGTGCTGAGTTCAATGCCAGGTAGGCTACACAGTGAGTTCAGGACCAGCCTGGACAAAACAAGACCCTATTATCAAAAACTGTCCACTAACCTAGCAGACAGCCTAGAGGAAGTACCTAGGGGCAAAGACCTTGTCTTCTACCTTGTCTTTTATTTCCAATAGAATAAAATCTATCAAGATACAGATGGTGATAGGGAGAGACCCTGTCTCAAAAAAAAAAAAAAAAAAGATACAGATGGTGCTTCACATGGAACCTTGCATAAATACCTCCTACCAAGGCCCTCTGGGTGTCCCTCCAGTAGAGGATCATGCCAAAGTACCCCTCAATGCCCACCCTATCAGCACTGAAGTAGCAAGATGATTTGACATCTCTGTTCCCTTATCAAATGAATGATCTTCTGGAGAAAATGTACAAGCTAGACAGGAAAATGCATAGGCAGGCCAAGACAGGAAAAGAAAAACCGTTGCAGAGGCAAGACAGAAGGAGGGGTCCAAGGGAAGAGTCAGCCTTTCTCATAGCCGGACCACACAATTAAGGGAAACCTGCACAGAAGAGGCAAAATCGCTTGCAGTCTACCTACGTGCCTAAGAAAGTAATGAAGAGGAAAAGAGTGTAAAAGAAGCTACGATTCAATAAAAAGTCAGTATTTTTTGGTCCGGAATCCCTCTCATAGCTGCCTGAGAGCTTTATACTTACTTCTGTACTTTAGTAAACTTTACTTTCACTTGTATTTCATTGGACTCTGTTCCATTTTAAGCTGACATGAGAACCTGGAACCCAGGCCCCAATAAGGGTGACCTAGACCACCCAACGTGGGGTCCACAACACTTTCACATGTAAAATTAGCCATTATCTTTTTACCTGCGGGTAAGCCATCTTTTTTTTCCCTATAAACCAAGACAATTCCATAGCTTTTCAACTCTAAAGATAATCCCATAAGCATTCCAGGTTCCAGAACATAATGTATTTTTTTCCACTCATGAGGGCCTACACTTGATTGTGTACTTTATTTTCCTAAATCTTTCCCACATCTCTTAAATATTAAAGTATTTACAGTGTACCAACCTGTTCAACATCTCCATGGTGTCACTTCTACTCACTTCTATGTCATTTTCCTTTTCTTGATTCGTATCTACCCAGAAACTTCTGAACTGGCCATTCTAACTGCTAACTAACTTTTGTCACTCCAAACTTGAAAATTTTATCTAGTTTTTAAAAATCAGTTTACTAATGAAAAATAGCTCCTAATTGCTTGAACTTCAAGAACTTTCAATAGGTCAGTGGTAAAAGCACTTACCTAGCAAGCTCTAGCCTGAGTCTGATCTTCCTGAACCACGTAAGTTGGGTGTGGTGTCACATGCCTGTAATCTAAGCACTTAGGATACTAAGGCAGGAGGATTACAGTGTGTTTGAGGCCAGCATGGACTACAAAGTGATTTCAGAACCAGCCTCAAGTCAGAGTTAAACCCTATCTCATAAATAAATAAATAAATAAATAAATAAATAAATAAATAAAAATAATGGCACTTCAGGGGCTACACTGCCTCAACCCTACTTAGCAAATCAGAAACTCATTATTTTCGGTAACTGAGAAAGTAAGCAAATGCTAAGAGGCAAACAATGAGCTGTCCTTACCCACTGAAAGTAAGTTGCTATAATTTTCCAGCATCACATCCATGTATAAAATCCTCTGAGAGGGGTCCAGCTGCTCCCACTCTTCCTGGGTGAAGTCCACAGTCACATCTGTGAATGAAACTGATCCCTGAAATGGTACATTGTTGGTCACTCTCAAATGATCAGCATTTGGTGGCATAGAAATATATAAAAACTTATTCTTTCTGTAAGTATAAATCAACTGCCATGAATATTTACAAATAAGACCAACTGTTTATCTTTACTTTTATCTCAAAAAACTATAGTTGAGGGGCTGAATGAATAGCTCAGTGGTTAGAGCACTTGTCTAGCAAGCATAAGGCCCTGCATTCACATCCCCTGCACCACATTCACTGGTGTGGTGGTGCACACCTGTAATCCCAGCACTTTGGAAGCGGAGGCAGAAGAATTGCCATAACTTTGAGGCCAACTTGGACTACAGTGTGTTCAGGACCAGCCTGGACTACAGAACAAGTTTCTGTCTCAAAAAAAATAAAAATTGAAAAGCTATAGTTGATATTGATACAGATTCCCTTACATCTCTGGTACAGTCATTGTGACTGTTATCTAAAACTAACAAAGCACTTGGCTTGAAATATAGCTCAGTGGTACAGTATTTGTCTAGCATATGAATGTCTCTGGGTTCAATCCTCAGTAAAAAAAAAAAAAAAAAGAATTCTGCTCTCAAGGTATGTACAGGGCAATGGCAAAGGCCAGTCATCCCAGCACTCTAGCAAGCTAAGGTAGGGACATCACAAGTTTGAACTCACCTCAGCAACTCAGTAACTTAGCAAGACCCTGTCTCAAAAATGAGTTGGGGATGTAATTCAGTGCCAAGGCCCTGAGCACCATATACTCAGAAAAAGATATGCACAAGAAGATAAGCACATGAACACACAGTCCTTGATGTTACCATTGCAGGATGCTCATAAAGGTACTACTTTTTGTGATACCAAACAATATTGAAGAGTTAAGTAAAGCATTGGCTATTAAGGGCAGAAAAATTTCCAATTACAGAACAAATTACCAAGAATAAAGTTCTCCCTACCCCTGCCATTAGTAGAAAAAAATACTTTTGAAGTATAAATTTGGAAAAGATGATTGGTGAACTGAAAGTAATGTCAATAAAAATATCTAGAATAAAATACAGAAGAAACAAAATATATCAAGTCTAAAATTCATGGGACAAGTTAAAAGGCTTAACAGAGATGCAAATACACAGACACAATATTTGAAGAGAGAATGGCTGAGAATTTTCCTAAACAGCTCACATCAGCGCATAGTTTCAGGAAACACGACTAACCCTGAGTAGAATAAATACCAAAACAAAAAAACACACACACTTAGATATATCATGAAAAAACCCCTAAAAACCCCAGAAGAAATACTGCCTCCAAAGGCACAACAATGAAACTGCTCAGTTCTGCAGACTGTATGTAGTCTCTGTTGCAACTAATAAACCACCATCCTACCTCAGACACAGATAATATGTAAACAAATGGCATAAGTATGTTCCAGTAACACTTGCTTTATGACCTGAAATGTGGTTTATATAATTTTCAAAGCACAATTATTTTCTCCATTCAATACTAAAAACCAATCTTACCTTGCAGTCCAAATCAGATCAAGCAGTAGGGCATTTGGACAATAGGTCATAGTTTGACAGTCCCTGAGCTACATAGTAAATGTATGTACGTTACTGTTAATAAAGGCATTATTGTGGTTTGAATCTGGAATGTCTTCCAAGAGTCTCATGTACATGGATATTATGCATTATCTGTGGGGCCATGTTCTGACTGGAGATGGAGGCCTGGTCTGGAGGGGTGGATTATGGGTATGTGACAGATTGTGGGTGTGTTGCAGATTACAGACTGAAGGCATGTGGACTGGATTACTGGCATGTGGTGGATTAGGAGCTTACTGTGGAAGGGGCAGAACTGAGGCTGGAATCAGAAGGCACAGATCACTGAGACAGGACCTGGATGGATAAATGCAACTTCTTCACTTCCTCTCAGAGTGGACTTGGCTTCCTGTATGCAGTAGGAGCTTCCTCCACCTCTGCCTCCACCATTTGCTTCTACTGTTGCTGATAACCTATGCATGGACTAAGAACTGAGTTAAAAATAAATCTTTCCTCCCTACATTGTGGATTCTCTCCCAGCAACAATAAGGAAACTAAGACAGAAATTGGTACCAGAGAAATGAAGTTGCTGCTGTGAATTTACCTGACCATGTTGTTTGGAAGCCTTTGGAACTGGTTTGTGGGAAGAGTCTGGAATGGTTTGAAGATGCTGGCTGGAGAAGACCTGGAGTGCTTCAAGCTGAGCTTGATGGAAGATTCTGGTCAGAGCTCAAAAGACCAGAATGCTGATAGAAGTATGGACTGGAAAGGCCAGGCTCAAGAAGTTTCAGATGAGAAGAGGTCTTAATTATTCGCCGCTGTGACTCACTACCCGACATCTACAACTTTAGGGAGGAAAGATTTCTTTTAGCTTACAGTTTCGGAAAGTCACAGTCACAGGTGAGTGGCTGGCAAATGGTAGAATCACATGGTGGAACCACAGCTAGAGCCAGAGCCACAACTCTGGGAGACAGAGATCCTCACAGCAGTATGGCAGAACTGAGACTAGTCTGGGAGGAAGGATGGAACCAGTACACACCCCTCCAGGTCATACCCTAAGCATCTGCCCCTTCCAGCTATGCCCCACCACCCGGTAATACACAGTATACATAGAAATATGAGGCTCTTGGGGGACACTCCAGATCCAGACCACAACAGAAGGAAACTATTGGAAAGTTGGCTAAAAACCATGTATGGTACATTCTGGTAGAAAGTGTGTTGGCAATTTGCCCTTGTCCAGAGAAGTTCCCTTGAACTGAGATTAAAGGTGATGTACTGCTTAAACTGACAGAAATTTCAAGACAGCCCAATATTCAGACTGCCTCTTGGGCACTCTTTGTGGCTTTTAGCCGACTCTATGATGAAAGGCAGGGAAAAAAAACTGCAGAGAAAAACAGATGTAAAAGGTTTATAGTGCCAGAAAAAACAGCCTGCAGTGGTGAGACCAAAGAACACAGGGAAGTTAAAGACACTAGCATTCAAAAGAAGCTAACTACTAGCAATCAGAACTATAAAAAGAGGTCATGAGGATGTCTCAGGAATCAGCAAGATCCTACTCTTTACCAATTAAAGAGTGCAAAGGCAAAAGATCTTGTCCTGAGTACCCCAGGGCTTCCTTATAAGGCCACTGAGGAAAGTGTTTGCCAGAGTTCAGCTCCCTGGCATTCAGCAACCCAGGCACTCAGAAGTGGCTGCTGCTATGGCACAAGGGGGACAGCCTACTGCTCAAACCAGAATCTTGGTGACATCCATGTAGCCCTGGCTTTACAGGCTTGTGAAGTGCAAAGAGCTGTGAGTTCATGGAGACTTCCAACCAGATTTCAGAGGAAGGCTTTGGAGGCCAGGCAGTGTGCTCCTGGGATGGCAGTGCACGAAGTTGTGAAAGAGAAGCCTAATACGCAATGGAGACCCCCAAAATTTGAAGAAGTCAGGAGCATAGATCATCAACTGAGAAAAGCTGCAGACTATGAGTGGATCCAGCCCCAAGATAGAGGCTACCACTAATAGCAATGCTGTAGGCCACCAAGTCCTTCAGAGTTCACATCTCACTGCTGCCACAGTTTACCCCAGGTGCTGGACACAGAGCTTGTGTTCACTGAAGGGATTATGTCAACTTATGTGGATTATGTCCACATCTCCATTAGGATTAGGATTTGTGAACCACCCTAGACTGGGAATCACAAATTGGTCTGGATTAGAGTGTGAGTCATTTGAGGGCTGGCCAGTGAGAGAAGAGCACCCACCCAGATGTGGGAGGGCCAAGTGGAACTCCAACATCATAAAAGGAAGAGAGAAGATTGTCACAGCTTCTTCCTCTGGGAAAGCTCTCGCCTTCGCAATTGTCTACTCATGCCGACTTGCTACACACTGCAGATTGTCAGCGCAGATTCGCTACAGTCTTGACTTGTGCCTGTCTGCCCGTTGCCACTCTTTAGACTTCAGACTTCACCCGAGATCACAGCAGAATCTCACCTCATCAGCTGATCTGCAGTCCCAGACAGGAGATCTACTTCATGACTGAGCAGCCATCTTGGACCACCTCTATCCTTGGATTTGTAAGCCTTCCTAATAGACCTTTTTGTGATAAAATCTTTAAGTTCTGTCTTTTGAAAGAACCCAAACTAATACAGAGCCATAGGAGTTAACCTTTGCCCTGCTGTGTTTAGAACTTGTTTTGGTCCAATTGCTTTCTATCCTTCTGTTCCCAGCTTTTGGAATGAGAACCCTGTGCCATGGTATGTTGGAGGTATTTAACCTTTCCTTGATTTTCACAAAAGCTCATAGTTAAGAGTTTGCCTGGCATCACAGGAGACTTTGGACTTGGACTCTTTTTTTTTTTTTTTTTTTTTTTAAGCAATGCTGGAACTGTTAAGATTTTCGCAACTCTTGAAGGACTAAATGCATTTGCATGAGAAGGTGGCCATGAGTCTTTTGGGGGCCTTATGTGGAATACTGTGGCTTGAATTTGGAATGTCCCCTAAAAGTCTCATTTATTTGGATGTTATGGATTATTTATGGAACCAACTGCTGACAGGAGACGGGGGCTTGGTCTGAAGGGGTGGATTATGGGTGTGTGGTAGATTGTGAGTGAGTGGTGGAGAACAGGTGTATGGCAGATTGTAGACTGTAGGCATGTAGACTGGATTACAGGTATGTGGTAAACTGTGGACTTAAACCTGCAAGGGGTGGAACACTGGGACAGGATCTGGAAATATAAATGCAACTTCCTCCCTTCTTCTCAGATTGGACTTGGTTTTCCTACTTGCAATGCCATGAGGAGCAGCCTCTGCCTTCACCTCTACTGTGTGCTTCCACTGTTGCTGGCTGGTTGCTATGAATGAACTGAAAACTTCTGAAACTTTTAAGCAAAAATAAACATTTCCTCCCCTAATTTGTACATGTCAGGTATTGAGTCACAGCAGTGAAAAGGTAACTAACACAGGCATACTCAAAAAATTAGCAAGAACGAGTTGTATATAAAGACAAGAGCAAAAAGCAAAATCGTAAGAACTGGAAGAAAGAGGTATTAGGGGCTGAAGAAATAGATCAGCAGTTAAAGCACTTGACTTGCAAGCACAAGGCCCTGAGTTGACCCCGCAGCACCACATGAAACTGGGCATGGTGGCACACATCTGTAATTCCAGACCTTGGGAGGCTAAGGCAAAAGGACTGCCATGAGTTCAAGGAGGTTTGCTGGGCTCTACAATGCACTGAAGACCAGCCTGGACTACAGAGCAAGACTCCTCTATATCAGAGACAGAGAGAGAGAGAGAGAGAGAGAGAGAGAGAGAGAGAGAGAGAGAGAGAGAGAGAGAGAGAGAGAGAGAGAGAGAGAGAGAGAGAGAGAGAGAGAGAGAGAGAGAGGTGCTTAATAAGCTATATCTAATATCTGGATGCCCACAACTTGGGGGTTGTAACATGGAGAGAGTGTGTTTGTGAGGAAACTAAATCCCGATTCAACTGTTTGAAATATACGTAGTAACACTGAAACATAATACAATATATTCTTTAAAACACACACACACACACACACACACACACACACACACACACACACACACAAATATATTCTGACATTCCAGCACAGGGGCAAAACTGGATGAAGAATCTCAGAAATCACAGCATGGTGACACACACATATAATTTCAAGACTCTGGGAGACTAAAGCAGAAGGATCCGAAATTCAAGCCCAGCCCAAACAACTTAGCAAAACACTATCTTTAAAAATAACAAGAGAGGACTTCCAGTCAAGATGGTGGCCGAGTAACAGAGCTGCACAACATCTCCTCATCGACCCAAATAAAAAGTCAAGAATTTAGTTAGAATATGTGTGTTCAATGTAGCTAGGAAAGAGAGGAACACCCCAGCAAATAAAAGGAGACCTAGGGAAGTTCAGACACTACAAAGGTACATCGAAAGCAGAGAAAAAAAAAAAATCCCAGCAGCCCGGAAGCTACTGCAGGTCAGCTGCAAACAGCTGGGAGCCAACAGGCAAATGCAGACAGAGGAAAGCTCGGTGGGCCCAGGCCATGTGATGGAGCTGGGAGAGAAAGGATCACCCCAAGAACTGAAAGGAGGCCGCAGAAAGGTCAGAAATCCTGCAGTCATATTAGAAGTGGAGGAAAAACAGCAGTCAACTCAATGTGGTCAGAGCCGCCACCATCCACAGATCACAGTCAGAGGAAAGCCCGGAGCCAGAACCTCAGTCTGAGGTAAGTGCGAATCAGGGAGAAGTGGGAATTGACCACAGCTGGCAGCCCCAGCCTCCAAAAAAAATAAATAAACACCCGCGGGTAGTGTACACTACAAATGCGATGTGTGCTCCCCTAGAAAAGGTCCCCAGGAGTCCAGACCTGAAGCAATGCTCAGCAGCCATAACACGCAATGACGTAAGCTGGGGCCATTTAAAAAAGGAAAAAATAAAAACCAAAACTGAACCCTTTAGAGTAAAAGAAAGCTCAGAAGAGCACATCAGGACTTCTGGGGTCATCCTTAAAAAGTGCCTAGGAAGAAACTGGCACAAGAGGCAGAGAGGAGAAAAGAGGGGAAAAAAGGCTGCTGATCTCCTGAACGGCTCAGGGTAGTATACATACCTCCGAGGGTGGAGAGCCCACCCTGGGGGAGGGAAGACAGGACAAGCAGGAGAGCTTTACTAAGAGGGCCAAGGTGAACAAGATACATCAAAAGGGGAACCATCGCCCCCTCCCTCCAGCATGTGCAGGAGGCTTCCAGGTCGCCAATGCCCTGCATGCCAGAGGCATCTAGGACCAGGAAGTCCATTGCCTGCCTGTCCCGTGAGCCAGAGGCTTCCAGAGTCTGCCAAGGAATTTGATCACCCTGTCAATCCTGAGCCAGAGGCTTCCGAAGGCATCTAGGACCGGGAATTCCATCTCCCATCTGTCCTTTGGGTCAGAGGCTTCCGGAGGCATCTAGGACTGGGCCTTTGCCAAACCCTTCTTTCCTGCAAACCAGAGACAGGCATCCAGAGACAGCAAGATGTAGCAGAACCATGAGGAAACGTGGTAATATATCTCCTACAAAAAGACCTGGGACCCCAGAAAATGATACCAGGGATCCTGAAATAGCTGAATCCAAAGATAAAAAAACAAGTAAGATGGTAACTTCTGGGGCCAAAAATACTTTGAATTAAAACAGGAAATGAAACAGATAATGCAAGAGATACACCAAGACATAGCTAAGCTAGCAGCAAACATTGAAAAGCAATTAGAGAACAAAGAAGACATAAATCAGAAAATAATGAAGGCAATACAAGAAATTAGAGAAGATCACAACAGAAATTTAAAAAAATTTGAATGCAGATATGCAAGAAGTGAAAAACACAAAGGAAATAATAAGCAATCAATTCAAACATCTTCAGAATAGCTGGGTGGCTTCTGGTCAAGATGGCAGCTGAGTAACAGCACTGCACAATGTCTCCTCATTAACCCACTTAAAAAGCTGAGAATTTAAGCTAGAAAAAGTGTGTTCAGTGTAGCTAGGAAAGACAGGAGCATCCCCAACAACTGAAAGGAGGCCAGGGGAAGGTCAGAAATTCTGAAGGATCATCAAAAGCAGAGAAAAAAAAAATCCCAGCAACCCAGAAAGCCGCTGCAAAAAGTTGGAGCCGCAGGCAACTGCAGGCGGAGGAGAGCTTGTACGGGCACAGAACATCTGACGGAGCTGGGAGAGGACAGAGCACCCCAAAAACAGACAGGAGGCCATGGGAAGGTCAGAAAGTCATATTGCAAGTGGAGGAAAAAAGCAGCTGACTCAGCATAGCCCTGAACTGGCTACATCCACAGATCACAGTCAGCGGAAAGTCCAGAGCCAGAACCTCACCCTGAGGTAAGTGCGGATCCAGGACAAGTGGGAATTGTCAGCAGCTGGAGGCACCAGCCACCGAATAACCAACCTGCGGGTAGTATATACTACAAAAGCAAAGTGCGCTCCTCCTAGAAAAGGCCCCGGGATTCCAAATCAGAAGCAGCACTCAGCAGCCATAACAGGCAATGACATAAGCATGAGCCCTCCAACATGAGCCAGAGGATTCTGGGTCACTGCTGCCATCCACGACAGAGGCATTTAGGACCAGGAAGTCCACTGCACACCTGTCCCGTGAGCCAGAGGCTTTTAGAGGCTGCCAGGGAATTCCATCATCCTGTCAATTCTCAGTCCCAGAGGTTTCAAGAGGCACCTAGGACTGGGAATTCCATCGCCCTGTCTGTCCCTTGGGCCAGAGACATCCAGAGACCTCTAGGACTGGGCCTTCGCCAAACTCTTCTTTCCTGCACACCTGAGACAGCCAGAAAGAGCAGAACCATGAGGAAATGTGGTAATAAATCTCCTACAAAAAGTCCTGACTCCCCAGAAGATGATAACAGGGATACTGAAATTTCAGAATTCAAAGATGAAAATGACAAAAATGATGGTAACTTCCTGGGCCAAAAATACATTAAAGCAGGAATTAAAGCAGGAAATGAAAGTGATGATAGAGCAAGAGCTACGCCAAGACATAGTTAAACTAAAAGCAAGCCTTGACAAGCAATTACAGGAGATCAAAGAAGAAATAAAACAGAAGAATATGAAGGCAATACTAGAAATGAGAGAAGAACACAAAGACATAAAAAAATAAATGCACATATCCAAGAAGTGAAAAACACACAGGAAATAATAAACAACCATTTCGAACATTTTCAGAATAGAATATCAGACCTAGAAGACAAAATGACAGAGCGGGAACAGGAAGACCATAAAGAACACAAGGTAAAAAAAGAAGAAAGTGAATCATTACAACAGCTGATAGATGATCAAAAAGAAACAACCACAGAATTATGGGAGTGCAAGAGAAGACTGAGGACAAAACAAAAGGCATAAAAGCCATGTTCAATGAAATTATGGAAGAAAATTTCCCAAATCTAAGAAGAGAAATGAACATGGAACTACTACAGGCATATAGAACACCAAACAACTTTGATCAGAAGAGAACCTCATCCCAACACATCATAATTAAAGTACTAGAAACCCAACACAAAGAATACTGAAAGCAGTAAGAGAAAAGCAGAAGGTGACCTACAAAGATAAGCCTATCAGGAGAACTGCAGACTTCTCAACCCAGACTCTAAAAGCCAGGAGATCATGGAGCAATGTCATTCAAACACTAAAAGGGGAACACTTTTTTTAAAAACCTTTTTAAATTTTTAAATGTATTTATTTATTTATTTTTGAGACAGGATCTTGCTCTGTACCCCAGACTGGTCCTGAACTTACTATGGAGCCCAGGCTGGCCTTGAATTCAGGGCAATCCTCCTGTCTCAGCTCCTGGATTTCAGGCATACGCCACCACACCCAGCTTATGTGATGCTGGGGAATTTGAACTCAGGTACTTAGCAAATTCAGGAATTCAGGTACTTAGCACTTGTAGCTCTTCAACCAATGTGCCATTCCTCTAGCCCCTGTAGGACACTCTTAAATCAGTGTCTAGAAAGGAAGTGGCACAACAGTTAGTTGCAGATAGGGAAGAATGAAATGATTTGGGTGGTACTGGGAGTACCTCAGAGGGCAAAGAGCCCTTCCCTCAGGGGAGAGAAGCCAGGACAGATAGGAGAGCTCTGCTGAGAAGGATGGGAGTGAACAAGACATTATAGAAGCCATCAGACTGTCAGGCCCCCTCTCAACTGTCTGGTTCCCCTCATGTATCCTCATACATATTCAAAGAAACCTCTCACATAGAAATATCACAGTCCCTCAGCAATAGAATGATGGAAAGATAAGGCAACAGAACACATGCAGAAATAACCGACACCCCAGAAGTCAATGTCATGGGCCCTGAAATAGTGGGGCTCATAGGAAAGAAAGTCAAATATATATGTGCACAAATACTCAAGTTTATTTTAAACATTATGTATTGCACACACATATATATATACACACACACATATACATATATATAATAAAAATGGGAGAGACTGGAGGAATGGCACACCAGTTAAAGCACTTGCCTTGCAAGTACAAGGCCCTGAGTTCAATTCCCCAGCACCACAGAAAGCTGGGTGTAGCAGCTCACATCTGTAATCTCAGCAATTGGGAGGCTGAGGCAGGAGGATTGCCCTGAATCCAAGGCCAGTCTGGTTTACAAAGTGAGTTTAGGACCAGCCTGGGCTACAAAAAACTGTCTCAAAAAAATAAAATAGGGGGAAAAAAGTCAAAAACCAAGTAGAGGGGCAGGAGGAGTGGCTTAGCGGTTAAAGCACTTGCCTAGCAAGTGCTAAGTCAAATGCTAAGTACCTGGGTTCAATTCCTCAGCACCACATAAGCCGGGCATGCTAGTGCATACCAATAGTCCCAGGACTCGAGAAGAGGAAGTAGGCAAACTGCTTTAAGTTCAAGGCCAGCCTGGACTCTATTGTGAGTTCAGGACCAGCCTGGGCTACAGAGTGAGACCCTCACTGTGTCTCAAAAAAACAAAACAAAACAAAACAAAACAAAACAAAACAAGTAGACCAGTTGGTTAATGCAAACTGTGAGCTCAACAAGACATTCTTAAAGAATTGCAAGTAATGGGGGCTAGAGGAATGGCTCAGCAGTTAAAGTGCTTGCCTAGCAAATGCTAAGTCAAGCACCAAGTACCTGAGTTTGATTCCCCAGCACCACATAAGCCGGGCATGGTCGCACCCACCTGTAATCCCAGCCCTTAGGAGGCTGAGACAAGAGGATTGCTGTGAGTCCAAGGGCAGCCAGGGCTCCATAGTGAGAACCTGTCTCAAAACCAAAAAACAAGCAAACAAACAAACAAAAAAATGCAAGTAATGATCAGTGGGCTCAAAGAGGAATTTACTAAATAAGCAATGGTCCTAAGGAATACAAAGCTGACTGAGCATACAGAAAACACAAATAAAAAGCTGGTTGAGATAAATAAGGCTATTTAGGCAAGATATGAAGGAATATTTTGATAGAGAACTGTAAAATTACAAAGAAATCTAGCTGAAGTTCAGGATATGAATAAATTCATCTGAAAGCAGAAGTCAGCTCAAATACAGCAAGGACCAAATTTCAGACTCTGAAGATAAGGCTGAGGAAATTAATGCTATAACTAGGCATGATACCAAAATAAGTGAGCAAAGTAGCTGGATATAATAGCTGATTATTCAAAGAGAAGCAATGTCAGAATTATTCATGTAGGAGAAAGATCAGAAGACAGCACAAAGGTATAAAGAGGGGGTTGAGGAATGGCACAATGGTTAAAGCACTGCCTTGCCAAAAAAGAAAGAAAGAAAGAAAGAAAGAAAGAAAGAAAGAATCAATCAATCAATCTAGGTTGTATCCAGCAAAATTATACCTGAAAATTGAAGAAAATTTTTTCATGACCAAAAACTCCTAAAGAAATTTGCAACCACTAGCCCAACATGCAGGAAAAAAAAATTTTTTTTTTCTTTTTTTGAGACAGGGTCTTGCTTCACAGTCCAGGCTGGTCCTGAACTCACTATAGAGGCCTACCTTAAACTCACGGCAATCCTCCTGCCTCAGCCACCCAGTGCTGGGATTACAGGCATGCTCCACCACACCCAGCTTATGTGGTGCTGGGGAATCAAACTTTCTAAGCAACTGCTTTTAACCACTGAGCTATTACTCCACCCTCTGCAGAAAATACTTAAAAGAATCTTAGAGACAATAGAACAAGCCTAAAGAACACAGAAGGAACCACTGAGAAAGTGTAACTAAAATGAAAAACAAAGAACCAACACTAGAAGAACAGGACAATGGCAGGATTCCATAAAAATCTTACAGTAATTACTCTGAACAATAATGGTCTTGATTCAAAGACACAGACTGGCAGAGTGAATAAAAAAACAAAACCCAGGGGTTGGAGGAGTAGCAAAGATGTATTCTGTTGATACTATATAGAACAGTCTGTAGATATGTTAGGTTTTTTTTTTGTTCCATGGTAAAGTGCTTGCCTACCAACATCAAGGTTCTGGGTTCAATTCTCCAAAACCATATAAACTGTAATCCTAACATTCAGAAGGCAGAGGCAGAGGCAGAAGGATTCTTGTGAGTTCTCTTGTGAGTTCAAGGCTAGCCTGGGCTACATTTGAATACAGGACCAGCCTGGACTACAAAGTTGAGACCCTGTCTCAAGAGAGAGAGAGAGAGAGAGAGAGAGAGAGAGAGAGAGAGAGAGAGAGAGAGAGAGAAACAAGCATATGTTGTCTGCAAGAGACACACGTCACCTACAAAGCAGCACATATACTGAATTTTAAAAGATGGAAACTACTATTTCATGCCTCTGGAACCCAGAAACAACCAGGAGTAGCAGTACTATTCCCAGACACAGCAGATTTCAAACCAAAACAGATGAGAAGAGACAAAGAGGGACACTATATAATGGAAAAATATTAACAATTGAACAGGAAGAGCTCACAAGTATAAACATATACACATCCAAGGTAGATGTACCCTATTACATAAAATATAAACTACTAACATAAGGGGATCCCAGTACAACCATACAAAGGGACTTTAGTACATCACAAATATACAGGTCAACCAGACCAAAAAAGTCAACAAAGAAACATCAAAGTTAAATCAGACCATGGAACAAAAAAAACCTAGCAGATATCTACAGACTATTCTATACAGTATCAACAAAATACACCTGTTTCTCAGCAGCACATGGGATTTTGTCAAAAATAGGTCATACCCTTGCATACAAGACATGTTTAAATACAAATGAACTGAAATCATTCCCTGTATACTTTCAGATCATAGCAGAATAAAACTAGAAATAAACAGCAAAAGAAATAATAGAAACTACACAAATACAGAGATTAAACACTACTGAACAAGAAATAGGTCACAGAAGAAACCAGCTTAAACTAGCTGTGAATGTACATATGCTAAAAACAGAGCAGTCTCAAAGAAATAATCTAATAGTGAAGCTCAAAGTCCTAAAAGAAACAAAACAAACCAAATCTAAAAGAAGAAGGAAGGAAATTATAAAAAGTGATAGGACTGACAACAATATTTTGCAGTACAGATAGGAGAGAAGACATGGGAGAGGTACGCATATGCCTTGGTCCCAGGGTTGTGGCTTGAGCAGTAGGAAAGGTGTGCCACCTCCTACAGAGTGGGGAAGTCAGGGAAGGATCTCTTGGGAAAACACTGCAAGATGTGAATGGAGAAGGAACCTTCTTTCATTGCATTTGTAACCTCAGTGCCTACTTTAGTGCCTGGTTTAAGTTTATTGAACTTTTGTGGGTCTATATAAATGATCTGAGTGCAAGAGACAGAAGCCAGTTTGCAGAGGTTTAAAGGAAGAGAGCCATGCCTGGTAGTGTAGCCTGTAATCCCATCATTCTGGGAGGCAGGAAGATCACAAGTTTGAGTCCAGCCTGGGCAACTTAGTGACTTGGTGAGATCTGTCTCAAAATCAAAACTATTTAAATGAGCTCGGGATATAGCTGTCAAAAAAAAAAAAAAAAAAAAAGGAAGCAGTGTTTCTGCAGCCATAACAAGAAGTGATGTAGGCAGGAGCTATCCAAAAAAAAAAAAAAAGAGCCTGAGCCTGAACTATTTAAAGGAAGGCTCAGATGGGCACAGCAGGGTTTGGGGTGACACTCTTAAACAGTGCCCAGAAGAAACTGGCACAAAAGACAGTTGAGGGGGAGAAAGGCCACCAAACCCTTGAATGGCTCAGGTGGCAGTCGGAGCATATCTAAAGGCAGAGAGATCTGCCCCTGAGGGGGGAGAGAAGCCAGGACAGGCAGGAGAGCTTTGCTGAGGGAGCTTGGTGTGATCAAGATACCTGAGAGGCCATCAGACTAGTAGGTCCTCCCTCACTGCCTATTCCCAACACAGAACTCAGAAGACTAGTGACTTCCCCACACATAGAAACTCTTGACAAGGCCTTTACCCATTCACAGAAACTCTTGACTAGGCCTTTAAAGTGAAGTCCTTCAACAAGAGAAACATGGGAAAACAAGGTAACAGAAATGCCTGAGACCCCAGAAACTATTACCATGAGTCCTGAAATAGTGCAACTCATAGGAAGAAGTCAAAAAGCAAATAAACAAACAACTTCGAACAAGACATTCTTAAAGAAATGAAAGAAAGGATTAACGGGCTTAAAGAGAACTTACTAAATAAATAGTGGACCCAATGGAGACAAAGCTTACACAGCATATATAGAAGCCACAAATAAAAAGTTTGCTGAGGTAAGTAAGGAAACGTAAGATATGAAGGAATATTTTGATAGAGAAGTGGAAATTCTAAAAAGAAATCCAGTTGAAATTCACAATATGAAAAATTCACTTAAAGCAGGGGAAGTCAGCCTGAACATTATGAGGACAGAATTTCAGACCTTGAAGACATGGCCAAGAAAACAAACTATAACTAGGCACAATTCCAAAATTAGAAATGGGCAAAATAGCTGGATACAACAGCTGATGAATGATTCAAAGAGACCAACCTCAGAATTATGGGAGTGGGAGGAAGAGCAGAAAACAGCCCCAAAGGTATAAAGAATTTATTACTAAAAGCATGTGTGTTACTTTTTCGTCGCTGTGACTTAATACCTGACATCCACAACTTAGGGAGGAAAGACTTACTGTAGCTCACAGTTTCAGAAGGTCTCAGTCCATTCACAGGTGGGTGGCTGGAAAATGATGGGAGCACATGGCAGGGCTGGAGCTGGGGCAGGGCCAGAGCCAGAGCTCCAGCAGCAGAGATCCTCACAACATGGTGGTACAGAGAGAGCCTAGGAGGAAGGGTGGAACCAGCATACAACCCTCCAGGTCAGGCCCCAAGTACCCACCCGCTTCCAGCCAGGCCCCACCTCCCATCCCTACAGAGTATCCATAGGAATATGAGGCTTTTGGGGGATACTCCATGTACAAACCACAACATCATGCAAGAAAATTTTCTTAATCTAGAAAAAATAAATTATTATTCAGATGCATGAAGCTAATAGAACACCAAATAACCACAAACAGCAAAGAAACTCACAACATATCTGTGACAGTTGGAGAGATTATGTCAACTTGAGGCAACTAGGAACCACCCCTAGGTTAGGCAATTAGGAGCCAGCATGGATTAGAGTGTGAGTGATTTGTGGGCCAGCGAATGAGGAAAGAACACCCCCCCACCCCCCAGGTGTGGGAACTCAAACTGTATAAAAGGAAGGAAGAAGAAAGGTTGGGACAGCTTTTTCCTCTAGGAAAGCTCTTGCCTTTGCAATTGTCTGTAGACTCCAACTTACTACCAACTTGTTACTTGCCACAGATCTTAATCACAGATTCTCTCCAGTCAAGACTTGCACCTGTCTACCCATCATCGCTGATCTTCAGTCACCAATCTTCAGTCTCCATTCTTCACCATTCTTCTGTGAATAACCTAGTTCTGCGGCAGTCTCTCACCAGCTGTCCTATAGTTCCAGACAGCTATTCTACCTCCCAGCTGAGTAGAAATCAGACCCTCCAGCTCTCACACGTGCAGGTCGCCATCTTAGACTATCTCTATTCTCAGACTTGTAAGCCTTCCAAATAAATCCTTTTTGTTATAATTCCTGTCAATCCTGCCTTTTGTAAGAACTCAAACTAACACAATGTCATAATCAAAACCTCAGAAATCCAACATAAAGAGAGAATATTAAAATCAGCAAAAGAAAAAGTCATTATTTTATCAAGGCAAACCATTCAAGTTACTGCAGATTTCTCCATGCAAACTTTAAAGGCCAGCAGAGCCTTGAACAAAATCTTTAAAGCCTTAAAAGACAGCAATCATCAACTAAGGTTGTTGTGTCCAGTGAAATTATCCCCAAAAATTGAACGGGAAGTAAAAATTTTTGATGACCAAGAATCCCTAAAGGAATTTGCAATCACTAGCCCAGCACTGAAGAAAATACTTCAAGAAATCTTAGAGACATAAGCAACACACACACACACACACACACACAAAAAAAAAAAAATAAATAAACACAGAGGAAAGGAAACATCTAAAGAGAAAGTATAACAAAAAAGAGAAAAAAAAAGGAACAACAATAGAAGAACAAGATAATGACAGGATTCAGTAAAAATCTTAATTTCAATGCTCATGATCTTAACTTGCCAATCAAAAGACACAGACTAGCATAGTGGATCAAAAACAAAAAACAGGGCTAGAGGAATGGCACAGTGGTTAAAGTGCTTGCTTTGCACATACAAGGCCCTGGGTTCCATTCTCCAGCACCACATAAAGCTGGATGAGGTGGCAGCGCACAACTGTAATCCCAGCACTCGGGAAGCTGAGGGAAGCAGATTATCCTGAGTACAAGACCAGCCAGGGCTACAGAGTGAGACCCCATCTAAAAAAAAAAATTGTCTGCAAAAGACACTCTTCACTCAAAAAGAAGTGCACGGACTGAAGGGAAACGGCTGGAAATTAATATACATGCTCCTGGAACCCAGAAACAAACAGGAGTAGTTATACTATTCGTACACACTGCAAACTTCAAAACAGATCAGAAAAGACAAAGATGGACACTATCTACTGGTAAAAGAACAATCCAACTGAAGTGCTTATAACTATAAACATATATGTACCCATTCTAAGTGCACCCAGTCACATACAACAGAAACTATTGGACATGAAGGACCAAACAGACCACAATACAATCATACCAAGGGACTTCAATACCCGACTCTCACAAATAGACAGATCAACCAGACAAAAATTAACGAAGAACATCAAAACTAAATCACACAATGGAGCAATGAACCTAACTAACAGGTATCTATAGACTGTTCTATTCAACATCAACAGAATACACCTTTTACTCAGCAGCACATGGGACTTTGTCCAAAACAGACCATATCCTTGAACAAAAGACATGTTTAAATAAATACAAAAGGTCCTATATCATTCCCTGCATACTTTAAGATCACAGTGAAATACAACCACAAATCAACAGGTAAAGTAACTACAGAAACTAATCAAATACATGGAGATTAAATAATATATTATTGACCAAGCAATGGATCACAGAAGAAACCAAGAACTTCCTAAAGTCAAATGACAATGAAAGTATTGTACCAGAATCTATGGGACACAATGAAAGCCGGGGGAAATGTATAGCTATGAGTGCACATATGAAAAAAAAAGAGTAATCCGAAATTAACAATCTAATGATGCAGCTCAAGGTCCTTGAGGAACAAGTCAAATCCAAAGATAGTAGAAAGAAGTAAATTATAAAAATCAAGACAGAGATCAGTGAAATAGAAAAAAAAAAAAAACAGTAGGAGCTGGAGGAATGGCACCGCGGTTAAAGTGCTTGCCTTGCAAACACAAGACCCTGAGTTCAATTCCCCAGCACCCCAAAAAGCTGGGTGTGGTGGCACACACCTGTATGCCCAGCACTTGGGAGGCTGAGACAGGCGGATTGTCCTGAGCCCAAGACCAGCCTGGGCTACCTTGGTGAGCTCAGGACCAGCCTGGGCTACAAAGTGAAACTGTCTCAAAAAAAGAAAAAAAATGGTAGAAAAGATCAGTGAATGGTAGAAAAGATCAGTGAATAAAAGAGCTGTTTCTTCAAAAGGATAAATACAATTGATAAACCTCTACCCAAATTCACCAAAAGAAAGAATGAAAAACATTCACATCAATACAATTAGATATGAAAAAGAAATCACAACAGACGCTATTGAAATTCAAAGAATTATAAAAAACTATTTTGAAAAATTATATTCCAACAATTTCACAAATGCAGAAGAAATGATTAAGTTTCTTGACACATATGATATACCAAAATTGAGCCAAGGGCTGGAGAAATGGCCCAGCAGCTAAAGCGCTTGCCTAGCAAATGCTAAGTTAAGCACTAAGTGCCCAAGTTTGATTCCCCAGCACCACATAAAGCAGGCATGGTGGGGCACGCCAGTAATTCCCACACTCTGGGAGGCTGAGGCAGGAGGAATGCCTTGAGTCCAAGGCCAGCCAGCCATGATAAAAACCACATGGTACTGGCACAAAACCAGACAGGTGGATCAATGGAATAGAACTGAGGATGTCCAAACATCCCCAAGTACCTTCAGCCATCTGATCTTCGACAAAGGGGCCAAAATCATACTGGAGTAAAGATAGCCTCTCTTAACAAATGGTGCTGGGAAAACTGCTTACCACATGCAGAAGACTGAAACTAGACCCACAACTTAACCATAAATGTATGGTTCCTCTAGTATGAGAAAAACAAACCATAAAAAATGTATGAGATATGGAAGAAAGAAAGAAAACAGACTTTGTGGAAAGGGAAATAGGGGGGTGAGAGGGTGGGAAGAGGAAAGGGAGGTGATATGCAAATAAATAAAAAATTTTTATAAATAAAATGATGCTGGAGAAACTGGTTACCTGCATGAAGAACAATGAAATCATACCCACATCTTTAACTATGTATCAAAATCAAATCAAAATGGATCAAAGACTTAGATATTAAAACAGAAACACTGAACCTACTGGAAGATAAAATAGACAAGCCCCTTGAAAGCATAGGCACAGGCAAGGATTCTCAATAAAACAACTAACACACAAGAAATAACCCCAAGAATCAAGAAATGGGATTATATCAAACTAAAAACATCTGCATGGCAAAGGAAGCAATCAATGGAGTGGAGAGAGAATAGATGGAATGGGAAAAAAAATTCCAGCTACTCCTTGGACAGAGGGCTATTATCTAAAATATGCAAAGAACTGAAAAAAATTATATCACCCCAACATTTAAAAATTCAAAAATAGTTAAGTGAAACGAATAGACAATTCTCAGAAGTCCAAACAGCCAATAAATTCATGAGAAAAATGGTCAACATCTTTAGCCATCAGAGCTAAGAGTATTTTAAATATCAATCACAGAGAAATGCAAATCAAAACAACACTGAGCGGGGCTAGAGGAGTAGCATAACAGTTACAGTGCTTGGCACAGGGCCCTGAGTTTGATTTCCCAGCACCACATAAACTGGGCATGGTAGTACACGTCTATAATTCCAGCACTGGGAGGATGAAGCAGGAGGATTGCCAATAGTTCAAGGCCACCTTGTGCCACAGAGAGACTGTCTCAAAAAAAAGAAAGAAAGAAAGAAAGAAAAGAAAGAGAGAAAGAGAGAGAGACAGAGAGAGAGAGAGAGAGAGAAAACAGTAACACTGAGGCTACAATAAGAATGGATTACATCAAGCACTCAAAAACAATAATAAATGCAGCTGGGAGTAGTGGCACATGTCTGTAATCCCAGCACTTAGGGGGGGCTGAGGCAAGAGAATTGCTGTGAGTTCAAGGTCAGTCTGGGTTAAACAGTGAGTGTAGGAGCATCCTGGAGCGAGGCACTCTCTCTCAAAAAAAAGAAAAATTCTAGTGGGGATATCCAGAAAAAGAATCCTTTCTACATTGTTGGTGGGCTGTAAACTGGTACAATCATTATGGAAAGCAGAAAGGAGATGAAATATGCTAAACTAATTGGAAAAAAAACAAATACAATACTCTGTACTTGCACTAAAGGTACACTTGACACAGTTGTATCTTTTCTAGGCATATTCCCAAGAGTTAAGATGACTGTCATACAAGAGTGATACATGCATACTCATGGTGACAGCAGCACAACTTATAAGAGCTAAATCTTGAAGCAGTCACTATTATCGTTCAGCAGATAAACAGACAAAGACAACATGGTATATTTACACAATGCAATACTACTCTGCCGTTAAAAAAAGATAAATTTGAGTAATTTGTAGGAAACTGGACATACCTTGAGGCCACCATGCTTAGCAAAATGAATCAGATACAGGTTAAATGTTGCATGATTTCTTTTTGTAATATCAGACAACCAAACTACAAAAAAGTAAAAGAGGTGCTGGAGGAATGGCACCGTGGTTGAAGCGCCTGTCTAGCAAGTACAAGGACCTGAGTTCAATTCTCCAGCTCCAGAGAGCAAGGCATATTGACTGGCACATGCCAGTAACCCCAACACTCGGGAGGCTGAGACAGGAGGATTGTCATGAGTCCAAGGCCAGCCTGGGCTACATAGTGAGTTCAGGACCAGCCTAGGCTGCAGAGCAAGACCCTGTCTCAAAATAAATAAATATATAAATAAATATTTTTTTAAAAAAGTGAAGTCTATTAATTAGAAATAAAATACATATAAATTGTACAATCGGAATTACATGCTATCCTAATTTTGTACTCATGTAATTATATACAAAACAACTCTGGCAAGCTACTCAACAAAGTACTGATAATGACACCTGTGGGGATAAGTTTCATTTCAATTAATTTATTTTGTTTGAGATGGGGTGTTGCTCTGTAGCCCAGCTTGGCCCTGAACTCACTTCATTGCTCACACTGGCCTCAATCACACTGCAATCCTCCTGCCTCAACCTCCCAAGTAAGAAAAAATTTTAAATACACATCCACATATAATCCTGAGTTTTCTGGCCTCTTGGAAAAACCAAATACTCTGTACTTGCACTAAAGAATATAATACAAGGGCTGGAGGAATGGCTCAACACAAGCGCTAAGTACCCGAATTCAATTCCCCAGCACCACATAATCCAGGCATAGTGGTGCACACCTGTAATCCCAGCACTCGGGAGGCTAAAATAAGATTGCTGTCAATCCGAGGCCAGCCTGGGCTTCATAGTGAGTTCAGGACCAGCCTAGGCTGCAGAGCGAGACCTCATCTCAAACAAACAAACAAACAAACAAACAAACAAAGAGTATTATACAAGGGACTAGAGGAATGGCACAGCGGTTAAAGTGCTTGCCTAACAGCGTAAGGTCAGAGTTCTATTCCCCACCACCACATAAGCTGAGCGTGGTGGTGCATGCTTGTAACCCCAGCACTCAGGAGGCTACAGCAGGAGGACTGTCATGAGTTTAAGCCTAGGCTGGGCCATATAATCAGTTTAGGACCAGCCTGGGCTATGAAGCCAGACCTTGTCTCAAAAAAAAAAGGAAGAAAGAAAGAAAGAAAAGAAAATAGTAATACCCCCCCCAAAAAAAGACTTAGACAAACTGAAAACCTGTTTAATTTTGATTGTTCTTAGAGATGCTATCCGAAAACATCATCTATACAAAGGCCTATAAAAATGACCTAATGTAGAGAACTAACCATTTGGGATAAATGTAGGACACTTACTCAGTTTCCCTTCTTATCCACTACTCACAAGGCTGAGGTAGGAGAATTGCCCTGAGTTTGAGGCCAGCCTGGGCTATATACTGAGTCCAGGACCAGCCTGTACTACAGAGTGAGACCCTGTTTCAGAAACAAAACAAAACCAGTTTCCTTTTCAGCTGACAGCATAGATCACCTATTCTTACTATGTTTTCCTTGAATATAACTCATTAATGCTTTTCTGTTTCATTTTTCAGATCCATATAAACTCCCATAATGTAGGGAATATACAACTTACCTGGAATTTGTTCATTTTCTGCAGTTTTTGGGTGGAGGCAGAGAACTGCGAAGGCAGAACTGAAACAGAGGAGGAAAGGCAAGCACTGTTATTCTCTACTCGTAGACTATCTATCTTATTTAGAAACCCATCACCTGTACACAGGAGTCCTAAGGACAGTCCTGCAGCAGCTTTTTTTTTTTTTTTTTTTTTTGAGACATGGTCTTGCTCCGTAATTAAGGCTAGTCCTGAGCTCACTATGTAACCTAAGCCAATCCTAATCTCATGGCAATCCTCCAGCCTCAACCCAACCCTCTGAGTGCTGGGATTACAGGCCGGTACCACCATGCCCAGATAATCCTTTGCCTTATTAGATGGAGCAAAAAGGGTTATACTGGCAATAACACATTTAATAAAATATAATGACACACCCAAAAAGGCAAAGCTAAGACAACTCTCCATCAAAGGTGAAAGCAATCAACCGAAAACTCAACTACTAAAATTATCAGAAAATGAAACTTAAATGAGCAACTATGATTCAGGTACTAAAGGTTATAATGGGGCTGGGGCATAGTTCAGTGGTTAAAGCACTTGCCTAGCAAGCACAAAGCCTTGGGTTCAATACCCAGCACCACATAAACCTGGGGTAGCAGCACGTGCCAGTAATACTACCACTTGGGAGGCAGAGGTGGGAGGGTTACCATGAGTTTGAGGGCAACTTGGGCTACAAAGTGATTTCAGGACCAGCCTGGATTACAGAGTGAGACCCTGTCTCAAATAAACAATCTTTTTTGAAAACGTTATAATGGAAAAGGTACACAACATGAATGAAAAAAGAGGGAATTTCACCAAGACAGAAAATGCAACAACAACAAAAAATTAGATAAAATGCAAAAAAAAAAAAAAAACATAGTAGGGGCTGGAGGAATAGCACAGAAATTAAACACTTGCCTTGCAAGTTCAAGGATTCCTCAGCAACACATCCAGAGTAGTGGCACACACCTGTAATCCCAGCACTTGGGAGGCTAAGGCAGCAGGACTGCTGTCAGTTTGAGTCCAGCAGGGAGTACACAGTGAAATGAGGACCAGCCTGGACTACAGCACAAGACCTTGTCTCAAAAAAAAAAAAAAAAAGAAAAAGAAAAAGAAAAAGAAAAAATACGAAACTGTTTCATTAGTAGACTCAACAGCATTCAGAAAGTTTTACTAAATTTGAAGGAAGTGATATTGTATATAGTAAATGTGTCGAATCACCAAGAAGACATAAGGATCTTAAATACATATGCAGCTAACAGAAGAATTTCAAGACAAGAAGAAAAAATGGATGCAGCTGAGGTTATAGCTTAGTAGTTAAAGCACTTGACTACCAAATGCAAAGCCCTGAGTTCGATTTCCCAGCACCACATAAACCAGCCATACACACGCCTGTAATCCCAGTAACTTGGAAGGCTGGGACAGGAGGGTTGCCACGAGTTTGAGGCCAGCCGGGGCTACATAGTGAGTTCAGAATCAGCCTAGTTTACAGACTGAAACCTTATTTCAAATGAAAAAAGTGATAAAACTGATGGAAAAAAAGATAAATGTACAACTATAGATGGACATTTCAATACTTGTTTCTCAGTAACTAAAAGAATATGCAGATACAAGACAGCCAATAATGATACAGAACTAAATCATACTATCAGACAGCCTGGACCAATTAATATGTGTAAATGAGTCCATCACCAACAGCAATACAATTGTTATTTAAGTAAACACAAAACATTCACTGAGAGAGTTTTCTTGGTCATAAAACAGACCACACAAAACAAAAAAAATTTAAGACAAGTCCCTGGTGGTGCACGCCTGCAATCCCTCCACTCCAGAGGCTGAGACAGGAGGATTGCAGTGAGTCCAAGGCCAGACTGGGCTCCATGGTGAGTTCAAGACCAGCCTGGGCTGCAGATCGAGATCCTGTCTCAAAACACAAAAAAATCAAAACAAGAACAACAATAAAAGACAGGTCTCACTCTAGTGCAGGCTAGTATGTAGCCTAGACTGGCCTTAAACTTACAGCAATCCTCCTGACTCAGCCTCCTCAGTGCTGGCATTACAGGCATGCACTCTGGCTTATATCGTGCCGGGGAAATGAACTCAGAGCTTTGCACTTGCTAGGCAAGTGCTTAATTGCTATGCTATTTCTTTAGCCCCCCCATAACAAATTTTTAAAAAGCTAAAATTTATAATACATTCATTGACCAGATCAGAATTAAACTTTATAGTTCAATAAAAGACACCAGGAAAAAAAGTCCACATATTTGGAAATTAAGCAATACACTTCTAAATAACTAACAGGTGAAAATGAAGCCACAAGAGAAACTTCAAAAAACTTGTAAGCCAGGCCCGGTGGCACACAACTGTAATCTCAGGATTTGGGAGGTCAAGGCAAGCACAGCACATGTTCAAGCCAGCTTGAGTAACATAGCGAAGCACCACTGTCTCATTAAAAAACAAACATACATACAAAGATGAAATTTAGTGTCCAGGAGAGTACTCAATGGCAGAGCACCTATTTAGAGCACAGCAGTATTTAGAGAGAAAATTATAGCATTAGACCTCAACAAAGCAAGAAATATTACAATTAATGACTTCAACTTCTACTCTATGACACTAGGAAAAAGGGGCCAGGGCATAGCTCAGTGGTTAAAATGCTTGTCTGGCATGCACAAGGCTCTGGGCTTAATTCCCCAGAACCACAAAAAGATTACCCAGGCATAATAGCCCACACCTGTAATCCTAGCACTCAGGAAGCTAAGGCAGGAGAATTTTCACGAGTTCAAGGGCAGGCTGGACTACACAGTGAGTTCAGGTCCAGGCTATACTACAGAGCAAGACCTTGTCAAAACAAAAACAAAAGTAAAAACAAAACAGGAAAAAAGCACATCAAACCTAAAGAAATAATACAAAAGAAATAATAAACATTAGGCCAGGAGCTGGAGGAATGGCTCAGCGGTTAAACTGCTAGCCTAGCAAGCACTAAGTCAAGACCTAAGTAACTGAGTTCAATTCCCCAGCACCACATGAGCCGGGCATGGTGGTGCAGGCCTGTAATCCCTGCACTCGGAGGCTGAGGCAGGAGAATTGCTGTGAGTCCAAGGCCAGCCTGAGCTCCATTGTGAGTTCAGGACCAGCATGGACTACAGAGCGAGACCCTGTCTCAAAAAAGAAAAAAAAGAAAAAGTCGCAGAGTGAGAGACAGAGGAAGAGAGAGTACTTTACAATGACTATAAAATGCTGTACAGGAAAATGAAAGAGGACCGGAACAAATAAAAAAGACAGACTACAGTGTTACCAGTAAATCCAGTCCCTTTGCTCAATTCCAGACAGAAATCACAAACAGGTAAGTGAGGTCTGGAGGAATAGCTAAGCGGTTAAAGCACTTGCCCAGCAAACTCCAAGCCCTAGGATTCCCTAGCACCACATAAAATGGGTGTGGTGGCACATGCCTGTAATCCCAGCACTGAGGAGGCTGAGGCAGGAGGATTGCTATGAGTTCTAGGTCAGCCTGAACATATATAGTGAGGTCAGAACCAAGGAGACAATCTCAAAAAAAAGTGTCATCTCAATAAGCCTTCATTAGTTCACTGGGACTGTAGCATAACTGAGACACAACGCAGGGTTGGTCAAGTGCAAATAAAAGATTATATAGTCAGTCTCAGGTGCTCACCAACCTCCACGAGCAGTAGAGCCAAGCATTCTGCTCTGTTTGAAAGAAGCAGGTGATGAAAATAGGGTCGTGCTACAATGCATCCTCTGAAAACCTGCTTGTACCATAAAGACAGAAAACCTGGCTGGGAAATCAGGCCTTCCCTATTTTGTCTTAACAGGAATGCCCAAGATGAGAAAGATGTCCATTAACCCTAATTTAACATAACCACTAATTTAATCACAGAGGTACTAACAATTTAACCAATGAGTTATTCCTCCAGTCCCTAATTGTCAATAATTTTTTAAAAATACATTTGATTCTAAATATCACAATCATGGGAAAACCTTTTCTTTCTTCCTTACTGGGAACTGAATCCAGGGCTTCCAACATGTGAAAAAAAATAACATTCTACTGCTGACCTTTATGTCCAGTCCTTTTGATTAAATTTTAGACAGGACTTGAGAATAACAGCGCTAAGTGCTTGCCTAGCAAGAGCAAGGATCTGAGTTCAATTCCCCAGCCTCACATAAACTGGGCACAGTAGTGCAGGCCTGTAATACCGGCACTCAGAAGGCTGAGGCAGGAAGATTGTCCTGAGCTCAAAGCAAGCCCGGCCTACACAGTGAATTCAGAACAGCCTAGACTACAGAGCAATACCCTGTCTCAAATAACTAATTAAGTAAGTAAATTTTAGACAGTATGTAGCTAAACTGCCAGGCCAGCCTACACGTGTGATGCTCCTGCGTCAGCTTTCCACGTATGTGGGATCACAGGTGGGTGCTTAGGTATGGGAAAACTTCGCTTACTCTTGAAACAGCGAAGGTCTTAGGCACCACACAAGGGCAGTAAATCCAGTCGCAGACAAACTCACAAGGTGTGTGCAAGACGAACACTACCAGTGAGCCAGCTCAGACAATACGCGCTTTCACATGACCTACAGGACCGGCTGGCTGCGTAACCTTAAGTCACTTCCCCTGTCTGGGTCCGCTTTTCCCTCTGTGCCACTGAGATAATCAGACAGGAAGGAAGTCACGGGGTAGATGTCAGGATAAGAAGACCGAGAACTGGCAAGCAGCACACAGCTCGCAGGACACCACTGTCCATGGTGTCCGTCAGGCCAGGCGCCACCCCTCAGGCGCGAGGGGCGACGTCCGGGCGCGGCGAGGCGGGTCCCGCCGCGCCCACCCCGATCCCGACGCCGGTCGCGCGCCCGCGGGCTCCCGACCTCGCTCCCGCGCGGCCCGGGCCGCCGCCGGCGGAGGCGCGTCCCCTGCCTCCGGACAAAGGGAGGCGACGAGCGCTGGCAGCCGGCCTCCGCCGTCTCCGCCCGGCCGGCCGGCCCCGCCCCGAGGGCACAACCTGCCACGCGGCCCAGGGGTCCCTGCCGCCCGCCAGGCACTGAAGTGGGCGCCCACCCCCCTCAGCTCGGACGTGAACCTGTCCCTCACCTCCGGCCCGCGGGGCCAGGCCGCCCAGAGCTACCTGGCATCCCTCCTTCATACCTGGAAGGGCAGCGCCTCCCCTCGGGCCGCCGTGGCAGGCCGGGTCACGGCGCGAGGCCGCGAGGACGCGGGCGAAGGGGGCCCTGTCACCCACTCGCGGCTGGCGGTGGGGGGAGGGCAGCGGCCGGCGCGCTCCGAGAGGCGGCACATGCGCAAATAGAAGTGCGCCTCGCCGCTCCCAGGGTCCTCCGAGGGGGCAGTTTGGCGGCCCTCGTGACTACGTTTCCCATAAGCCTCCGAGCTGGGCCGTGAGGGACTGTCTGGAAAGTCTTCTCCTTGTTTAGAAAGCGGATGAGCGCTTTTCAAGATAATCCCTTGACCAGGACTGTGCCTTTCTTCCCTCCAGGCGTGTGAATCTACACTTCCTACTCTCAAAATACAAAAAGAGGGGCTGGAGGAATAGCACAGCGGTTAAGATGATTTGCCTCGCCAGCACAAGGCCCTGCCTTCGGTTCCCCAGCGTCGTATCACGCAGGGCGTGGTGGTGCACGCCTGTTAATCCCAGTTCTTGGGAGGCTGAGGCAGGAGGATTGCCAGGAGTCCAAGGCCAGCCTGGATTACAGAGCGAGACTGTCTCCAAAAAAAAAAAAACACACAAAGAATGTTTAAGATCTCTTAGCAAATATTAAGCATATAATGGCATATTAACAGTACTGACTCGAGGAATTTACTCATCCTGCATAATCATAATGGAGTCCCCTCACCTCTGGACTCCTTTTTCTTTTTTCTTTTTGAGACAGAATCATGCTCTGTAGTCCAGGCTGGCCTGGAACACACAGCACTCCCCTGCCCCAGCCTCCTAAGTGCTGAGATTACAGGAGCGTGCCACCATGCCCGGCTTTATGTAGTGCTGGAGAACCCAACGCAGTGCCTTGGGTTAATTACGCTTGCGCTTTAGCCACTGAGCTACTCCTCTGGCTCTTCTTTACTTTTTAAAGTAGTTTTGGAGCCACAGGTGTAATTCAGCGGCTTGGCAAGCGTGGGGCCCTGGAGTCAGTTCCCTAGCACCACATGAGCTGGGCGTGGTGACCCGGACACAGCTGTATAAAATAAATGAATAAATAGAAAATAAAGGTCTCGCTCAAAAAAAAAGTTTTATGTTTGTAGCAGAATTTGAGCAAAAACTACAGGGACTTCCCATAGGCCCCCAACCTCTACACACAGCATCTCAGCACACCAGAGGGGATATTGTCACAATTGTTAAATCCACATTAACACATAAGTAGCACTCAAAGTCCATGGCTTGTATTAGGATCTCTGCTCCTTGGGGTTTGGTAAATACATAGATGTGTGTTTACCATTACAGAATCATGTAAAACTAGTTGTTTTTTTTCCTGCCCTAGAATCCTTTATTTTACCTATTTAATCCCTCCCTCATCCCAACTCTGGAAATCACTGATCTTTTTAATGTTTTAATAGATTTGTCTTTTCCAGAATGTAATACCTTTAGAATCCTGTGTCAACATCCACTTCAAATTGGCTTCTTGAAATTAGTAATATGGAGGCTGGAGTAATAGCTCAGCAGTTACAGTGCTGGCACCCCAGAGCATGATTCCCCAGCACCCCATAAACTGGGCATCATGGCGCACACCCATAATCCCAGCACTCGGGAGACTGAGGCAGTAGAATTGTCATGAGTTCAATGCCAGCCTGGGCTACATAGTGAGTTTAGGACCTACCTAGACTGCAGAGCAAGACTCTATCTCAAAAAAAAAAAAAAAGAATAAAGAATAAAAAGAAATTAGCAACATCCATTTAAGTTTCCTCCATGTCTTTTTATGGCTTCATAGCTTGTTTCTTGAAAGCACAGCACAATACTTCATTATCTGGAAGTACCACAGTTTGTCCACTCATCTATTGATGGGCACCTTAATAGTGTGACAGGAGATAGTGGGGTTGCAAGAAGTGATGGATACACTGCCCCCCAGAAATGGAGAAATTTCTGGAAAGTAGGAATAATGAAAGGTCAAGTGACTGTAACTTGTGATAACCTATAGCTGACCACTCCCCAGAACTGCTTAATGGATAAAAACATTCTTTCCCCTTCTATTCTTCTCTCTTCTTCTTCTTCTTCTTCTTCTTGAGGCAGGGTCTTGCTCTGTAGTCCAAGGTGATCTGACTGTGTAGCCCAGGGTAGTCTAGAACTCATGGCAATCCTTCTGCCTCAGACTCCTGAGTGCTGGGATTACAAGTGTGTGCCACCACGTCCAGCTTATGTGGTGCTGGGAAATTGAACCCAGGGCCTGGGGCTTGCTAGGCAAGCACTTTAGCCAGTAAGATATTCCTCTAGCCTCCTTCTTTCCTTTTCTATATTCTTCCCAAAAAGCGTTCCCTTCACAACCGGCCTCCTGTCTTCCGCGACTTTTTCTTTAAACGCGTAGCGACACGAACTCTGCACAGAGGCACGACAGAGTTGGGAGCTGTCACTGCAACTACTAACAGTGGCATCCAAGTGTGGCAGCTTGTAAGTAAAGCTGATACACAAGTTTTTTGTATGAACGTAAGTTTCCAGCTTCTTTGAGTAAGCAGTATGACTGCTGAACATCATTGTAAGAGTGTGTCCTAGTCACTTCATTGCAGGGACACAATATACAACATCCACAATTTGAGGGAGGAAGGGTTTATTTTAGCTCCAGTTTCAGGAGGCCGCGGTCCATTCATCGGGGACTGGCAATGGTGGCAGGGTCTAGTGGAGGACAGCTGCTCACGGCATTGCAAGGGGAAGAACCAGAGCATCAGGAAGCAGCCATAACATCCTCATCCTTCAGGCCCACCTCCTAAGAGCACACAACATTTGTAGATAATCCACAACATCCCAGGGCATGAGGCTTTGGGAACACATTCTAAGTCCGTAATAGATACACTTAGTTTTGTAAGAAACTGCCAAACTGACTTTCAAAGTGGCTGTATCCCATTTTGTGCTCCCACCATCAACGCTAAGAGTTCTGGATGCTATGCACACTTAGCAGCCTTTGGTGTTGTCAATGGTCTGGATTCTGAACATTCTAAGTGTGGTGGTAGCAAACAGCTTTTACTAGAGCAGTATACAGTCTCGTAGCAGTGTGTTTATATCAATGTTCACAGAAGTATGAGTCACAAAAGCCAAAGGTAGAAACAACCCAAGTGGGCTGCGGGTGTAGCTGAGCAGTTAAACCACATCACCAGCAAGGGCAAGGACTTAAGTTTGATTCCCCAGTACCAAGTACGCCAGGCATGATAGTGCATGCTTATAATCCCAGCTCCTGGGAGGCTGGGGCAGAAAGATTACTGTGAGGTCAAGCCCAGTGTGGGCTACATGGTGAGTTCAGGGCTAACTTGGACTACAGAGTGAGACCTTATCTCAAGAAAAAAGAATTGGGGTGCTGGAGGAATGACACAGCAATTAAAGTACTTGCCGTGCAAGTGCAAAGCCCTGAGTTTTATTCCCGAGCACCACATAAAGCAGGCTGTGTTGGTGCATGCCTGTAATCCCAGCTCTAAGGAGGCTAAGGCAAGAGGATTGACTTAAATCTAAGGCCAGCCTGGTATACATAGTGCATTCAGGACCAGCCTGGGCTACAGAGCAAGACCCTGTCTCAACAATTTTTTTTTAAATGATCATAATCTTAATTCAGGTCTGTGCAAAGAAGTATATGTTAATAGTATGTCTTATATTGTCACTTACATTTGTAAAGCTATGGAAATAACCTAAAAATCTTTTAATATAGCTAAATAATTTATTCATATATTATGTTGATAAGGAAGTATAATTGGAAGAGACATTGGAAATGGTAATGTTTCCTAACCAGTGGAAGGGGCAGGTGTCTGATTCATTGAGAAAAGAAAAATGGAGATCACACAGGCACATGGAGACTGCAGAATTGGTTCTATTTTTGTAAAAGCTACACATATTTTTAAGAGACTAGACTGAAACGTACAAAAAGAGAGAATCCTCGAATGTATGAGTACATGTAAACTCCCTGATTACTTTATGCATAACACCACCAAGTAAGCATTCTGCATGTGGGTGTGTTTCTATAGAACTTGTAACATTCAAAACCACATTATTTTCTATTACTTTGTTTTTTGGAGTAAACGAAAAATGTAGAGGATGGTCTTAGAAAAAAAATTGTGCATAGGGCTGCAGGAATAGCACGGCAGTTAGAGAGTTTGCTTAGCAAGCTCAAGGCCCTGAGATTGATTCCCCAGCATCACATATGCCAGGCATAGTGGCACACACCTATAATTCAGCACTAAGGAGGCTGAGACAGGAGGATTGCTGTGAGTTTGAGGCTGCACTGGGCTACATAGTGAGTTTAGGATCAGCCTGGACTACAGAGTGAGAGCCTGTCTCAAAATAAAATAAAATAAAATAAAATAAAATAAAATAAAATAAAATAAAATAAAATAAAATGTTTGCTTGGCAACTGATCTGACATGGTCCTTAGAAGCAGTGAGTGTTAGTATTATGAGAAAACCTAGAGACAAGTGCAGTGGTGCAAACCTTTAATTCCAAAATTTTGGGAGGCTGAGGCAGGAGGATTGCCATTAGTTTGAGGTCAGCTTGGGCTCCATAGTGAGTTCACCACCATCCCGGAATACAGAGGGAGATGCTGTCTCAAAAAAAAAAGTATATTGTATAAAAATTTAAAAATGAGCTGAGAATGTAGCTCAGTACAAAGGCCCTGGGCTTGATCTCCAGTACCACAGGCACACAAAAAAGGTACATGTTTAAGTGAGAACAATTATAAATACCTTGATTTGATATCACATATATACCAAATCATCACTCTGCACTCCGTAAATATGTACAATTATGTCAAATATAATTTTTTAAAATTAATTAAATTAAAAAGATAGGCTGCAAACGCACTGCAATCATGATGTCTTTTACTATATAGGCTTCCTCTCTATTTAAAAAAAAAAAAATCTTTGTGGGCCAAAAGCAAGCACAAGGCACTGAGTTATTTCCAGGACTTAAAAATAATCCTTGAGTCACTTCACTCCTCTACTGGATTAAAAGAATATTTTTATTGTTGGAAGAGCACAACATGAGATCTACCCCCTTTTTTTTTGTCTCCCTGTAGTCCAATCCAGTCCTGAACACATTATGCAGCTCAGGCTGGCCTTGGTCTCACAGCAATCCTCCTGCTTTGGCCTTCTCAATGCTGGGATTACGGGCATGTGCCACCCCATCTGGTTTATATGGTGCTGGGAAATCAACCCAAGGCATTGGTCTTGGTAGGCAAGTGCTCTAACTGCTGAGCAATCCCTTCAGTCCTCACTACATTTTAAATTATGGCATTTTAGCCAGGTGTAGTGGCTCATGCCTAGTAATCTGGGGGGCTGAAGCAGGAGCATCACCTCAGTAGCTTAACAACTGAGTGATACCCCATCCCAAATAAACAATAAAAGAAGGGGTGGGGGTGTAGTTTAATGAAAAGGCCTTGGATTCATTCAGTCCCCTCAATTTAATACCACACACACAAAAATGATGGCTTCTTGTGGTGTGTTTATCTGGTAGAGATAATCCCCCTCAATGTTTCTGGTTATTTATTTATTGTTTGTTTGTTTAGTGCAGTGCTGGGGATTGAACCCATTTGCATTGAGCTACAACCCCAGCCAATTATCAATGTTCATGTTTTGAGTCACAATCTCAATAAGTTGTTAAATTAACTACTTATCAACTTTCTCCAAACTTAACCAACTTTCTCTCTCAGGCTCCCAGCGAGTTACTACCCTGGGCTCTCTGTTTCTGTTTTTCCTTAACAAACATTAAAATTTTTTGGCTCTGCCAGGCCCAGTGGCTTAGGCCTGTGATTCCAGCATGCTGGGAGGCTGAGACGGCAGGAAAGTAATGAAGTTCTGAGAAAAATAAGGCAAAAAATGTCAAGTTCAAGTCCAGCCTGGACAATTTAGCAAGACTGTGAGTGTCACCTAGCGGTAGCAGTGCCACATTGATCAAGATGGCGGATCTTTACATTTTGGTGCCTTACCTGAGCAGGTGACCAGACAAAGCTTGCAGAAAGGGAAAGGAGGGATAAAGGTAATGACGTCGTGATGAACTTGGCCCTGAGCCAATGCCTTAGATCTTCTCGGGAAGATTGTGAATCCTGCCAATAGAAAGAGGCCAGCGGAGGGACTTGCGACCTAGGGATTTAAGTCAGTACCAACCACGTTTTTCGGTGTGCCTCTCTCCACATGCATGTGGGAAGGTCCCCCTTTTTGCAAAAAGAAAATTAAAGCCTCATACTCTGTTATCCATGCCTCCCATGTCCATCCTTTGTTTGGACAGGAAAATTTCTACAAGCCGTTTCCAACTAAGACCCTGTCTCAAATTAATAAAAAGGGGCTGATGATGTAGTTTAGAGCAAAGGTCTTGTATTCAATTCCTAGTACTAAAAAAAAATTATTTTGGCTTAAACAACAGGTCTATTGGCTGAAAAGACACAGATAAAGATGCCTCAAGGTCTAATATTTTATCTTTTAATAAATGTCTTACAGCAGGGTGCAGCGGCACACCTCTGTAATCCCAGCACTCAGGAGGCTTTAGGAGGGTGATGTGAGTCTAAGGCCAGCCTGGCCTACAGAGTGAGACACTGTCTCAAAAAATTTTTTTGCCCATTACAAAAAATGAACATTTAACAGATGTCATAGCAAAAGCATTACTTTTGCCTGAAAGAAAAAGAGATGGTTTATTCTGAGGCCAAATATGAATGACGTAGGCCCAGGAACATGAATTCAGGCTTCCCCAATGGCACATTCCAATGAATAGCAGTTACATACAGTGTTCATAGTTATAGAAGAAACTCATAAAGTGCAATTCGAAAGCATGGGCAGAAACGAGAGGTAGGCAGCCACCCTGAAGCCGGGAATCTCTACTATGGGCCTCAGTATTACCTGAGGGCATTCGTAGCTCTTGGGCTGGTGGGAAGCCAGGGGTTTTGCTTTTAAACTTGAAAAGGCTACTTAGTAATTACAGGACTGTTACATATCACAGGATGTTGAGGCAGATGTGTGGGGGAGGGACAACAGATGTAATTATGAAAAGGGCCAAGATAGCCCCAATAATCTGGCTCTGCAAACATCCCACCCTCTCCATGAGACTTCAGGATTCCGATCAGCCCATCCCTAGAGGCTCCCTGTGAGGGAAGCTGTTTCCAGGGAATTTCAGTTATCACAGAGGTCCCATTTCTACACCCTCCCCCAACCATCACAGTTTCCTCTGTTTTTTGTTTTTTGAGACAGGGTCTTGCTCTGTAGTACAGGCTGGTCCTGAACTCACTATGGAGCCCAGACTGGCCTTGGACTTAGGGCAATCCTCCTGTCTCAGCCTCCTCAGTGCTGGGATTACATGCGTGCACCACCATGCCCAGCTTATGTGGTGCTGGGGAATCGAACTCGGGTACTTAGCACTTGACTTAGATTTAGCAAGCACTTTAACCGCTGAGCTGTTCCTCCAGCCCACAGTTTCCTCTGTTACTGACATCTTACATGAATTACTCTGGCACATTAGCTATACTTAATAAGAATAAAAGTACATTATTAACTGGGGCTGGGGCTGGAGGAGGGGCACAGCGGTTAAAGCACTTGCCTAGCAAGCACAATGTGAGCGTCACCTAGCGGTAATGGTGGCACATTGTTCAAGATGGCGGATCTTTACATTTTTGCACCATACCAGATCAGGTGACCAGGCAGAGGCAGAAAGGAGGGAGGAGGGATTAGGATGTGACTTTGTGATAAACTTGGCACTGAGTAATGACGCTGTGATGAACGTGGCCCTGAGCCAATGCTTTAGACCTTCC